>CAUYQV010197026.1:0-40353 GCA_963574575.1 Galagoides demidoff | reverse complement strand
TCAAGCTATCCCCCTGGGTAGAGTGCCATGGCATCACAGCTCATAGCAACCTCCAACTCCTGGGCTCAAGTGAGTCTCCTGCCTCCGCCTCCCAAGTAGCTGGGACCACAGGCACCCGCCACAATGCCTGGCCATTTTTTTAGTTGCAGCCATCATTGTTGTTTGGTGGCCTGGGTTGGGGATTTGAACCCGCCACCTTAGGTGTATGTGGCTGGCGCCTTAGCCGATTGAGCCACAGGCGCCAAGCCTGGTCTTCATGTTTTCACTGAGCTCTGCTCTCTGCCCATGCTCTCTCATTGATGTGTGTGCGGTAACTCAGTCCTGTCCAGGTCTCATGTCCAAGTATCTTACAGGCTAAGGAAGGGGAACAGGGCCATGCTGTAACCCTGGTACACTAGGTCCAGCTATCCAAGTAACCATTATGCCTTGACCTTTGGTGCTGGCTGAATATACATGTTTTGTGTATACATGTTAACACTGGACTTTACTTTCATATCCTAAACCTAAATCAAAGAGCCATTTTGGTTCAAATGTTATTAAACTAAAGATGATTTACTTTGATGCAGTGATTAGACCATATGCCCAATCCCTATCTGTTCCTTGCATTTTGAGGCCCCTCTTAACTCTCTTCCTTATGCTCATTTCTCCTGGAGTTTCTCCTCCCTTCTCTCACCCACCAAGGTTGCTTTCAATCCCAGGTAGATTACTAAAACCAGGCTCCTGTGATTACAACATCTTTATTCATTTCTATAGTTTAAGAGAGTATTTTCAAGCCATTTCTAAGGGTACTTTCTTCAGTTTGATAGGCCTACCTAGGACCAATTCTTTGTTGAACAGCCTCTCTTAAAAATGGAATGCTATAAATTAACAAAACATAAACTGACCATAAAGTTTGCTTTCCTTCCTCAAATGTTGTCACTTCCTTTCTTCTGTAATTGTTCTGAAGTGTGTATTGAAACTAGACTAGTTGATTTCAACATCTGGATTTTGTCTGGTTCCTTTAGTTTCTCCATATACAAAATAGGGATTATAATAATAACTGCCGCATGGGATTGCTATCAGAGTTAATGCAGGAAATGGGTGGAAAGCACTTAGCAAAACGTGCAACCCATCAGAAGCCCTCGATATATGATTTTTTTTACTATTGCTGTTATTGTTATAACCTGACTCAGAAGCGTTAAACTAAAAAAAAGGCAAACGCAACAAGAATTACTTCCCTACACAATTTTTAGGGTCAAATATTTTCCAAAGGAAAAGCTTTCATGTTCCTTCTTCAGCTGTTTGACGTATGATCCCTTCAAGATTTCCCCAGGTGCCTTCCCTTTTATCAAGTATTTCCGCTTTGCAAAAGCCACAGTGTTATTTTGGGGCTCACTCATCCCATTCCTGCACGTCCACCCTCTGTGTGATCTCCCCATTTCTCCTTAGTCTTGTTGGCTTCTGCTCATCCTCTTCCTCCCACTCCTCATCTCCAACTCCTGTCATTCTTCTCACATTTAGTCTTGGTTTCTGAGTAGAGGACATCAAACTCAACATTTTTAAAGCTTGAATGCTAGAACACTTGATTTTAAAAATTCTATTCATTTAAACGTGTATATGTTGTATGACACTGCTTACAGGACCAGGAGGAGGTTTGGGAGGACAATTTCATTGGGCAACACATAGGAACATTTTCGTCCCTGCAAATAGGAAAGTTACATATCTCTGATGCCATAATAAGCTTATGATATAGTAATCCTTTTCTTTAGACCTTATGGGATCCCTGGTGTCTAATGGTAGTTCTTTTAGACCAACCTTGAACCTCATGCCTACACATTAATATATTATTTCCAAGACACCTAAAGTAGCAATCACTGTTGCATTCATCACCCACTCATGGCCTGTGTAGCATAATGGTTTATAACAATTGTCTAAACAACCACACCATTGTACAACCACATTAGGCTTGTTTTCAACTAAAACCCATGTAAGCTTCCACCTGAATTACTTCCTAACAATATTGGACCATCTCACGCTCATGCTACACATTTGTGAACTCCAAAGCAGGACTTCATTATATCCCATTAAGTTTACTCCTTTTCTGTTTCACGACAACATTCAAACCTGAGAAGAAAATGTTTACCTCTAGGTTTTTTGATTCATGTAGGAGATACCTCTTTTAGCTTTTATAATTTGCAAATTTAATATATCTTTTGTATGTTGATTCCAGTGCTTGAAAATTTTACAGAATGGGAGGATTATGGTATAGCTTTAAATTATCTACACATACCTTGAAACCCCTCCTTGTAAGAGGTAAAGGTTGATTTTCCAAACTGGAATATGGGCTGGACTTAGTGACTTGATTCTAAAGAATGAGATCTGGTGGAAGTGACAGTGTGTGGATTTAAAGGGTAAGTCAAGGAAGTCACTGCAATGCTCTCTCGTTCCTCTCTCTTGAACCACTCACTCTGAGCAAGCTACTGTGACATCCTGAGGACACTTAAGAAGCCCGATAGAGACATGACAAGGAATGAGCCACAGAGGAAAACAGCCCGAGAGGAACAGCCAGACAATAATAACAGGAGAGGCATTGAGGCTTTTTGTCAGCAAGCAGGTGAGCGTTCTCTTGTTTGATCAGACCTGCCAGACTAAGGCAGCATTAAGAGGGCTCCAGCTCCCATCAAGATCTGGACTACAACTTGGTGGACACCTTAAGCCAGACTACTCAACCACACTACCAAATTCTAATTTATAGAAACTGTGAGATAATGTTACTTTTACATAGTGCTACGTAGGTTTACCCTAAAACTTAGTGGGGGTAATTTGTCACATAACTATTAATACACAGTAACTTCATCTCATCAACCTCAGGCAGATCCCCGTAAGATTCCTTCAGAGCTCTCCTTACATTACAGATTACAGTGTACTCTTTTAGGGAAATGAAGATGCACTGTGCATGATGTTTATAGCATTCTCCTCATCTGCTGATTTGCTAATGTTATCCGAAGGAAATTCACACTAGTTTGGTAACTATATTAGTGCTCTTGTCTTCACCAGAATCTTTGTTAAATCTGGTTAAATGTGTACCAGCTTTTCAGTCAAACGAAACGCTTGAGAATTTTTACGTATTAGTCTCAAGTTTAAGAGATCTATCCTTTTGCATAATGTAAAATTTAGGACACTTTCCCAAGCTGGTTGTTGAGTTGTTGCTTGGTTTTTGTTCTTTTAAAAAGAGTCTCATTCAGTCACCTGGGTAGAATGCAGTGGCATCATCTTAGATCACAGCAACCTCAAACCCTAAAACCTCAAACCCCAAAAGGGCTCAAGGAATCTTCCTGCCTCAGACTCCCAAGTAGTGGAAGCTCTGGGGCTCACCATGACACCCAGCTAATTTTTCTATTTTTAGTAGAGATGGGGTTTTGCTCTTGCTCAGGCTGGTCTCAAACTCCTGAGCTCAATGGATCTTCCTGGCTCCCAGTTTGCTAGGATTAGAGGTGTGAGTCACTGCTCCTGGCTGAAGCTAGTTTTCTATTCAGACTGACTCCTATTTTAATGACTTCTGAATGAACATTACTAGGACTTGGAGTTCACATTCTTCAAGCACCTTGAGAGGGAATCATCTAAGATCCAGAAATTTGAGCTCCTTCAAGGAACTCCATTACCATTTCTTTACCTTTTCTGAGGGGGGTAGAAAGAATGAGTTTTCATTATTTTGTTTGTATCTAGAGTTTGTTTTTATTACAGTTTAAAGGAAATCCTCTTTGCTAAAGAATCTGTTGGTCACAGATGATGTCCATGGAGGGAGTGAGAGGTGTTCAGATAACCACTGAGGTCTTCCTTAAGCAAATGTATTCCTTGTTTTATAATTTTATAAATATCATTTCTGGGAGCAGAGTTTCCTGGAACTTAAAGTTTATAATTTGAGAGAAGCAGCCCAGAATTTTAAAGCTATAGAGCGCTCAAAGATCAGCCAACAAATATATTTTTCCTATTTTGATGTTTCTCAAACTTTTGCTTAGAACATCAATGTAAATAGATCCCCTAGTACAGGCAATCATCGGAGAGTGTAGATCTTTAAGACAATCTTCCCCCCACAAAGGTATTAATTAAAGAATTGTCTATAGTCCTATTTCTTTGATTGCACGGCATTTCCAAGGCTTTTCAAAAAACAAAGCAGTTGGTAGCCACACATCATTTAGTGTAAGATTCAAAGGTCAGGTATACACTATTGCAATATGGTACAGGAATCAAAATTTTCCCAGAGAAGAAATCACCTCAGGGAATGTAGGAGTTGTAGTGTATCTTGAATTCATACAATGCCTCGTTAACTCTATTTGGCAATTAATTCAAATTGATTTGTTTGTGAGAACTGCAACATTGCCTCAAATCTGGCTACCAACAAAGGATAAGAATAAACAACTACATACAGAGCTTAGAGAAATGTCTAGAGAAAAGTATGGATCAGCATGGGGGCTGTTCTTAGAATATAACTTGTCTTTGTTTACAACAATCAAAAGAAAGAAAAAGAAAGGAAGAACATTCCCTATACTAATATAACTATTTATTTATTTATTTATTTATTTATTTATTTATTTAGAGAAGAGGTCTCACTCTGTCATCCAGGCTGAAATGCAATGGCCCAATCGTAGATCATAGCTGTAACCTCCAACTGTTGGACTCAAGTGATCCTCCCATCTCAGTCTCTTGAGTAACTAGAAACTACAGCACCACCATGCCTAATCCCTACTGCATTTTCTATTAACACAGAACCATTAAAACAAAGCAAAACACTGATTAAAGATCAAAACTAGATAGTTAACATTCCCACCTTGCAACCTTGACTTTGAAAAAGTAGGCATTCCCTTTTCTTCAAGTTGATGGATTAGCCCAAAGCAGCCTTTATAAATGTATGGAGAAGAGTTTAGAAGTCATTTCCCTAAGACTTTATAACTGGTATCACATTGGTATTGTTTTAGCTTGGGATTGGCAGCTAGATCCTGGAGAAAAGTACCCCAAATGATCAAGATCTAGGAATAAAGAGAATAAAGAAAGAGTAAAGACCACTAATATTGCTACGTATTCTGATTGGTAACTTAAGTGAAGTGACACATACTTGTCAATCATTAAAAGGAAGTCATGGTTTATGTCTCAACTATCAGTTCATACAGTAATTGTGATGGCCAGAATAGCATTGATTTTTAATCAGGGCTTTTAGAAACACTTCTGAGAAAGTGTCCAAAGACTATGGAAAATAATCTACACATTTTAGACATTTGTCTTGCACCCAGACTGCACTATTCTGCATTGGATATCAGTTCTTACAGGCTTGTTTTATATTTTTTTCCTGTGAAATTATAATCACCTTAGAGGCAGGTGTTTTTTTTTTAATGTTGTTTCACTTTTCTCCTTCTATAGTATCCTCCTTGACACACAGTGGCACCAAACATTGACACAGCTTAAGTGATCAAAAGTGCTCAAGAAATAGACAAGTATTGTTACCTCAAAAGAGGCAGATATCCTGGAATGCCACAAAATATTAGCTCATTAGCTTTGAAGGTTTAGGTTCAAAGGTTCTTATACCCTTTGATAACCTACATAGTTGAGAGACACATAAATAAAATAGCAATGGTTCTTCCATTGTTTTAGTCATTTCGAATGACATTAAGTATATATCAAATCTTGGCTATCTGAAAACTATGCCTAAAGATTACAGGCTATTTTAAATTTAATGATATTTATTGAACATTGCCATGTACTAGGACAATTGCAATGCTTTTTATATTTACCCCTTGATGTGTACATGTGTGTGATATATGTGTGTATATAGTATAGAAAGATATTATCAATATCTTAAATGAAAAAGAGTTTAGAAGTCATTTTTATATGTGCTCCACAGAACTTGCACTTTGTAACAAGAAACAGCTCTTAGATATCTATAAGAAATAAATATCCATGATTTAAGGAAATGATGGAGAATAATTTCTACCGACATCCCTAATACATAAGGATTTGAACAAACATTTTTTTTTAAAGCCAAAGAGGAGAAATCAGACAGATTTCTGATCACCTCTTTTCGTGGAAGAACAACGTCTATCATCTGTAACACTTGAAATTAGACTAATAAAATTAAACTAGTCTGTATTGTGTAGAAATTTCTGAACCAACCAGGGAAATGGACCAGGTGACCTAGTATTTTCCCCATCCTAATTACCAGGTTTCCTTTGAATTTCTCTCTTTCAGAAACCTGCTTTTATCTTTGCAATAATGATCTAAGAGATTAAAAGAGTGACTCCATTTGCCTCCTCAAGTTCATGAAGTGTCTATTGATGTACCATTGCTGCCTCATCAAAAAGCACTTAGGACATTAGTGAGTGTAAGGTGTAATTAGGGCAAGAGACGAGACAGGTGAGAGGACAGCACGCAGCTTTCTTGGTGTTACGTTTTTACTTCTCATGATCAGGAATGGGAGCTTATTTAACTCACATCAGAATCCTCACAAGTGCCTAGACTTTGGAGCAAGGATCGACATTTCTCATTTCACCAGAACTCAAAGATATTGTCCAAAGATTTGTTTTGAAATGTGACTCTGAAAGGAGAACTTAGACACAGGGAGTCGTGAAGAAATATGTAGATTTCCTCCTGACTTAACCTGTTGGATTTAAACTTGGTCTGACTGAATAATGGTTCAAGTCCTATTATCCAGTTTCTAGTACAGGGGGTTTATAGAGATGGATATTTAATTTCTCTGCTTTTCGAGAGAAACTTGGGTGGTTTCTATAAATAAAGAAAAGCAGATGCTATGGTGGCTTTTGTCCCTAGAGGTTGGCTGTGTCGGGTGGGATTTCAGCTGGTACTGCACTTCCAAATGGCAGTGAGGTTTGAAAGCGCAGTTAAACTCTGAGCCTCTGTCGTCAACGGTGTGCTTGTTTTAATTAGCTACTGGGGTCCAGTGTGGATGGCAGAGGGAGGTGGGAGGAATGGGGAATGGCACAAACCAAAGAATTTAAGCTGGAAGAGGGAAGAAGGAAATATAATTATGCTAATTGTTCTATTTGACCAGAAATATTAAAGCAACTGTAACCTGACAAAAAAAGTTACAGTTATTCAATGATGCAGCCACAGAATGAGCTGGATTTGCTGCCTTAAAAGTGAAATAATGTTTTGGCCTGTGTGTTCATCAGAGACATCCACAACCACTATCTCATTCCAACGTGAACACTAGGAAAGTTGCCTTGAACAAGTGTTTCAGAGGAATCATAGGCACCTGCTGAGAATGAAAATAGATGAGAGAATTGTCTGCAAAGGTCTGGAATCAGGGACAGTCAGGACTCTCAGTTAATGTGTTGGCAAAGCACCTCGCTCAGTTCGGTGGATTTATTCAAGAACAGATCTATTAAGAGTATTTCAAAATTCCCTTTATGGACCTACTTGGAGCCCCAAACTCTCTGAGGTCGTAGTGGGGGAAAGTCACAAAATGAAGCAAGGCTATTAGATTTCACTTGGTTTATCTCCTCCAGGAGAGCTCAATTGCTCCCTGAGAACAATATATTCTTTTCCGTGGATTGCCTTTACTCTTACCTATTCGAGAGACCAGTACCACCCGTGCCCCGCAGAAAATTCAGTAAAAACCACAGCTATTCATGTTGAAAGTCTAAAAGCTTTTTAGTTCTATTTTAGTTTGCATTTTGTTTATATAAATTTTTATGTTCTTTGAAAGAGTCAGCTCCTCACAGTTTTATACAGATATAAAAATGAAATCATAAGTATTTTCTAAACCATAGCTGTCTGAGAAGATTTTAGATTTACTTTTATTTTACATGTATATTTATGTTAGGTTTCTATTTATTTCCCTCACTTTCATAGATGCCCAAACCTTCATCCCCCCTTTTGTCGTTCTGTTTCATTATCTGGACAAGTCCACCCCTCGAGACCAACAAAGAATCATCTCGCCAACGTAAAATCTATTTTAATAAAAATCAAATTTAATTGTTCCAACAACGAAACCAAAAATTTCCTAGTAAATCTTAAATGTTATTGATAGTAAATGTTTGATTTTTTTTGTTATTATAAAATGAAATTATCTATGGTTAGTATTTATAAAGGATGCTCTATACTTTAATGGGTATTATTGTTGTATACCTGTGGTCAGTGAAGTCAAAAATCTCCAGTAATCTCAGTTAATTTGTATAGCTTAACAGTTATGAAGTAGCTACCTTATTCAGCTCTTCAAAAAGAATGTAAAAACTGTGACCATTTTTCTTGAGCTATAGGGAGCCAACTCCAGGGGTAGACGCTTTTTTTCTGATAGTGAGAACTTTGATAACTTTATTGTAGTGAAGTATTGAGGTTAGCAAAAAGTGGAAAGGTTCCTATTTTATAAATAAAACTTGGTGTACCTGTTTGTTTCTTAATCTTTTGATGTTTTATTGTATATAGTTAAGGTATGTACGATGTTTCGATATATCTAATCTTTATAAATACTGAAGGAATTACTATAGTCAAGCAAAGTAACATACCCATCATCTCATAAAGCGACCTTTCTTCTTTTGTGTATACATAGGTAAGAGTACCTTAAAATCGACTTTCTTGGTAAATTATGAGCACACACTACAATGTTATTAAATATAGTCTTCCTGTTGTACTTCTTTGGTAGTTTTGTTGTTTATTTTTTGTCTGTTGTCTTTAAGTACAGGTGAACAGAGTGCCTGTTCTTTTTATGTACTGTCTGTGCCTTTGTCCTGAACTAACCCCACCAATCTATGTCATTCTACATAGCAGTACTACTTTCTGTGCACCAGGGATTGAACTCATCTACTTAGACCATATCTCGCTTCCTTTATTCTAAACAGAGATAAGACAATCCATGAAACAAAGCTAATGGATCAGTAAAAACTGTAGGCTTCAAAATATCCATGATCTAAACCAAGGGTCAGCCAACTACAATTACAGAAGAAATCTGGCCACGGACAGCTTGTTTTGGTAAAGCAGCTTTTACTACAATAAACCATGATTATTCATTTATGTATTATCTATGGTTGTTTTTGCATGACAATAGCAGAGTTGAGTCATTGCAATAGAGAGTGTGCAAAGCCTATAACATTTATATTAATAAACACCTAACCACAACATTAAACATATGAATATATTTATAATATAGTTTTGTAAAGCCTTTAATATTTACAACCTGGCATTGGACGGAAAACATTTGTTGAACCCTCATCTAAATAAAAGTAAAGGGGTTTCCCGTCTGCATTTGAATTCAGATGGGCCTTCTACCTACTAGCTAGGCAACACAGGATACTTAACCTCGCTGAGACTTAGTTTTCTTATCTCTAAAACGCTAATAATGATAGAATCCCTGTTCAGGACCCCTATGAAGATTCATTAACAAATACCATATCCCCATGGCACCTGTCATTAACTGGCATTATTCTTCTACAATCCTATATGTGAGGATAGGTTGTAACATCCTCATCCCTTTCTCTGGGAAATACAGGTTTCAGATACTGGGAGACATTTGGAATAATCTCACCATTAGTCTCTGAGAAAACCCTATTTCTATAACATGATTAAAATGAAAACAAATCGAGTTTAATTAAACACTGAGGTTAGCAATTGTGCATTGGGCAGAACTGCATTCCAGTGGATGTTTAATAATGGGATTACAGACTATTCTGTATGTACTGGGATGTAGAAAACAACAGTACATTTGCATGTGAATTTCTACCTGTCAACCAAATGAATCTGAGCTCCCGACACAATGCAAACTGCAGTGCTCCTGGAAGACAGTTGGAAAAGTGGCTAACAAGCCACTGGGGTGTGAGAACAAACAGATCTTTGTGGAATCCCAGAGGTGACACTTGTCTCGGACCCTGGGTTTATTTATCTGTAGATGAAGGAGATGAATACTTCAGTCCTGGAACCACTGGGAAGATCCCATTAAGTGAAATAATACATGATGAATATGAGGTCTATTATATTGACTGTGCCAATGGTATCACAGGTATACACTCATGTCCGAACATACCAAATTGTATAAATTATGTGCAGAGGTATTTTTTGTTTTTGCATATAAATCACACCTCAGCAAAGCTGTAACATTTTCGAAAAAAAAGAAAAAGAAAAGACCTGCCCATGACTTCCCTTGCATAGGTTGGCACATTTTTAGGCTGTCTGTGTCTGCATAAGGAAGCACAGCTTATTAGCATTGTTTCAGAGAATCCAAGGTCATAGCCCAGATTTCAGCCCCTGCTCACCCCTATCTCATCTCCAAGCTCTACAAGGCATTTATTTATGTGTCCCTGCTACTGAACCCATCCTGACAATCACCTTTTCACTGTGAGGAATTGCAGAACAAGTTGCCGTGGTGCACAGCAGCACGGGGCTGGCCTTCCAGGACATGCAGGCTTCATTTCCAGGTCTTCATGTCCTAGCTGGATTCTGGGAAGGTTAACTAATCTTGCAAGACTCCGTATCGTCATTTGTGAAGTGGTAATAAAAATAGTATCTCCCCTTCAGGGCTATCGTGAAGACAACACAAGAACTCGGGACGCTGCCCAGCATTTAGTAACTGCTCCAAGAAGTTTAGGGATTAAAATTACCTCTCTTGTATGCATATATTTCCCTTCTCCTACACAAGGAGATCTTTAAGGGTAAAGGCTATGTTTTATTTGTCACTGTGCCGTATGCCTATTACAGAATCACATCCAAAATTAATACGAATAAACATTTGTGGAACTGTGAATGAACAAATGCCTAAAGAGATGGCTCCCCTCCAGCCCACTCCATTGATGAGGATGATGAAATTGAACCTTTTTTTTTCTTTTACATTAAATGCCATAGTAGTTAGATAAAAGAAGGAATTCTGCAGGGTTTGAAAATATGGCATAAATATTTTGCTAGCCCATTATCCATACATTTCCACTGTTTGATTTACTACAGCACTTGACTTCTGCTAAATTGTCATTTTCTGTTTATGCACTTAGTCCTGAAGACCGCTTATGCTATGTGCTATGTGTCTAGCGTTGGCATTTGACAAACCATGCCAGAGAGGCCATGCAGAACAGCAGGGACTTACTAAAAGGTTGTAAAAGAATCCTGTGGAAAAGAAATGCATCTTCTGGAGCAAACCGTAAATATTGCTGGGAAGCCAGCCCAATTCCTATTAACTCCATGCACTGAAAATTAAAAGTATCTCTTTGTCCTTGACTCTCCCTTCTTCTTCTTCTGACCTCCTTTGCCCTCTCTTCAGCCTGCTGGGATATTGACAGGGATTTTAGAGGAGTAGAAAGTCTTTATCTCTTTGAGATGAGCTGCAATATGATTACAATCGATTGAGTGATTTACAGTATAGAGCACCTTTCATTCCCCTCTCTGCTTTATGGAATTATAAATAACATACTGTATGTGAATATATATTATTATTATTGGGTATTTATGTGCCATCTTTCTCAAAGTTATTTCAACTTTAAATAACGACAGGTACCCTGCAACTCCGTGCAAAACTTAAATTAAGGTTAGAGAAACGTGGAAACCTTTCTGTGAATAAAACTATGTTGTAGTATGTGTGTTGAGACCTTTGGTGTTCATCCAACTCTGGGGCAGAGGGAAAATAGTACAGGGTAATTGTATTTTATAGTTGGGATACTAATTTGGTATTTTCATAATTAAAGGCAAATTCTTCAGGCCAGAATTTGTATTAACTACCTCAACTGGAGCTCTCGTGTGACAACAGGGAAAACAAAACTTGTAATTCACTAACCCACTTGGTAATTATGCACTATTTGATGACTGTTTTAATTGAGAAGAATTCGTGTTATTACAGATGCCACACATAGAGTGAGATGTTATTAGTATTTTCATAGCACACTATTTTGAATGAGTATAATGTAAAATTCACACTTTCTAATCTTAAAGGTATAATTTTCAAGGATATGATTTAATATGAATCTATGCATTATAAATGGAAATTAAGAAATCCTTTTCCTTATATCTCTAGTTAAAGAGTGCCCAGAAGTGACCCTCAAATTTCTCATTACTCATCTCGCTGAGTCCCTAGACTATCACATTTATAGTACTTAGCTTATGGCTAAATAAATATCATGCGCCTTTCAATTTGTAAAAGTTCACCTTCTTCTTCAAGTCCCAGATAGTCTACTAAAAACGAGAAAAATATAAATCAGGACCCATCCTATATAATCTTACACAGGGTTACAACAAAATGATTCTTTGTTTCACAACCCTGAAGTGTAGACCAAAGCATCATCCTATTCACAAATGAATTCTGGACAAATGATGTCTTTAGTTATATTTGCTATTATCTGACATAAACCTTCATAATTATAAAAAGCTCCTTTAGGTATATTTAATTCTTATGTAAATAATCTTGAGTCATGTGTTAAGTTAATGTCTTAGAGGCAAATTTCCATATGCCATGTGTCCAGGTGTTCTATCTCCCTCTACCCAAAATGTTCTTCCTTTTCATAAGATAAATACACACACACACATGCTTATTCATTTATGTATTAGCTATGGTTGCTTTTGCATTACAAGAATAGATGTGCATATATCTATGTGGTCTTTTTGTCTTGTGGGTGGTTATATTTAATTTCAGTATTAGCCCAAGCCTACAGTTTGCCTTGGAAGGCTTATCAGCTTCTAAGAGACATTTATGGGAGAGAGAAAAAAGCTTTAGGTTTGATAGCAGTAATTGTATTTAACTTGTAAGAAACAAGGCTATTTATCTTGTGTCTGGGAATTCACAGAGGAGAAAGGAGGTTTGCTTGATAAAACAAAAATTAAGGAGAAAATATACTAAGCACCTCTTGCCACTCTCCCGTCCCTCAAGCAAGACCATTAAACAGTAAAATAGACTAATTATTTTAAAAAGCCCTTCCTGGCTGCTTGGATGTGGCACTAGAAGCTAAAATTGGATCTTGAAAGGAAAGAATCTGCCCAAGGCTCAAAGGGCCTGACCGATGATATGGATAAAGGCAGCTGTCTACAGGTGCCTAGGAAAATGCCAGGGCTGACCTGTAGACTCAGTAGGAATTGCAGATTTAACTTGAGAGAAGAATTCTAAAACTTGAGTGAAAAATTATAGATTTTTAACACTTGAGTTAAGGCCAGAATTTCTAGAATACCCAACTGCTCCAAAGTATCTAAGAGAATCTAAGGAAGGAGTAGAGTGTGATTAAAAACTAGGGCTCTCACTGGGTAGGTGCGGTGGCTCACCTGCAACCCTAGCATTTCAGGAGGCTAAGGTGATTGCCTGAGCTCAGGAGTTCCAGTCCAGCCTAAGCAAGAGCAAGACCCATCTCTACTAAAAGCAGAAAAACCAGCTGGGCATTGTAGTGAGTGCCTGTAACCCAGCTACTTGGAAGGCTGAGGCAAGAGGATAGCTTGAGCTCAAGAGTTTGAGGTTGCTGTGAGCTATGACTCCATGATAGTCTAATCAGGACGGCTGAGTAAGACTCTGTCTCAAAAAAACAAAACAAACAAACAATCAAAAACAAAACTAGGGCTCTCAAGTCGGTGGCCCTGGGTTGGATACCAGCATCTCCAAAACTAAACTAAACCTAAACTCCCTTGCACCATTCTATAAAATGGTAATAAGACCAACACTGATCTCAAGAGATATTTCAAGGTCAAGTAGGAGGTTGCCTACGAAGTGGGGAGCATGTAACAAATGCTGGGCCAATGGAAGCTGCCACTATCAGATGAATTTGGCTAAGAGATGGTGGGTGGCACCATCGGCTGCTTTCTCTACCTCTGGGACAAAGCATTCATTCACTGTACCCTCCTCACTTTGAAATTGTTCTTACTTTTGTGTGTTTCTGCATGAAGGATGAGAAAACAAGATGGAAGATCTCTTCTGGTCCCCTACTCGCTACTCCCTTTGCTAAGTAAACCTAAGGGTAGAAAGTCTGCTCAAGAGAAGAAAATGAGCCCATAATCAGATAACCCTGATAAACACCTGCAAGGACAATTACCATTCACATGGTGCTTTAGTGTATTCAGAGAACTTTCCACCTTGTGAGATAAAATAGTGATACTAAAGTCCATTTTACAGGTGAGGTAACAGGTTCTATAGGGTCAAGCTTGTTGATGGGTTTGCATCATAGCCATCTTGTCAGAACATACAAATAAAGTTTGAAATCTATTTAGGAAATATAGCTCTAGCCAGTCTTTTCCCTTTTTTTAAGTGTTTTATTATTAGTGTCAAGCTGAGTATTTACTTGTTTTTTTTTTTTTTTTTAGAGACAGAGTCTCATTTTGTTGCCCTTGGTAGAGTGCCAGGGCATCACACAGCTCATAGCAACCTCCAACTCCTGGGCTTAAGTGATTCTCTTGCCTCAGCCTCCCGAGTAGCTGGGATTACAGGCGCCCACCACAACACCCAGCTATTATATTTACTTGTTTTTAGTAGAAGAAAATATATACACATGGCCATGGGAATTATAACACAGAGAAACTTCTCAACAGTAGGAACTTGCTCAAGGTTATGGGCAAGCTGGTAAGGGGTAAAGCCAGGGGCCCTTAATTATACCCAAACAGTCTGACTCCAGAACTCTTATCATGAATCCTTGTCCTCTATTGCTTCTTCAACAACCCCATGAATAGGATGGAATAAACACTGTAATTGTGTAACAATAAAATACTTTAAGAAGTTTTCAGAAAGCGCTTGAAGGCAAATAGCCATATTTTATTAAAGGTACAAAGGAAGATTTACTCAATAGAACATAGTTAAAAGAAAATAAGAGATAATATGTTCTAGCCTTGCTTTGGCCTTATAGCATTGGCATGAGGGCTGAATAGGAAGTGTATTTAATGCCTTCAGTGCTGGGGACATAATTACATAAACAAAAATTTCAAGATGGCAGTCATACCTGCAACATTGCTCAATAACTGCATATGGGTTAGTGGCTGCCATATTGAACAGAACCTGCAAGGGAGGTTTTTAGCTTCTCCCTATCAGTGATTCTCAAACTTAACTGCTTAAAGAATCATGTTGGAAACATTTTAAAAGTGCCCATGCCTGGACCAGTGCTGCTCAGATTTTTTAGTGCACACATATCACCCGGGGATCTTGTTAAAACACAGATCCTAATTCAGTGGGTCTAGGGTGGTGCCTGAGAGCCTGCATTTTTAACAAGCTCCTAGGAGATGCTCATGTTGCTGACCCATGAACCATACCTGAGACCAGTTAAACGAGAGGACCAGGCCCTGAGTGCTTGCAGTGTATTCGCATTCCCAGGGAATTCTCACGTGCAACTGGGTTGAAGACCACTGCTTTACATAAAAATCTATGTATAAATTACTACCGAAAAAAGGTCTTTTACCAAAGACCAGTTGTAGAATGTGGAAATTCCCTTGGAGATAGAAACTCAAAAACCTGTGATTCCTAAATCATTCTTGATAAATAGGAAAGAATGACTATTTAGCAGTGTAAGTTTTCAGGATGTGCCGGTTTGGTTAATTAATACATTTTGTTGACGATTTGAGTAACTTATTTATGAGATGGTTTGAAAATGGCGATGTTCAAACACATTCATTAAGTGAGCTGCTCCCTAGTTTCCCTGCGTCTCTGTAGTCCCGAAACCATGTTCCAATATGGCTTTCCCTCTTGATTGTATTTATACTTCTTATTCCTCTTGAAGGACTTCACTATCTATTTATTTTTGCCTCTGTTGAACTGAAAGCAGCGCTAGTCTTGAACGGATGAATGAGCAGGTAGATGGGGCTTGTTTTAATGCACGCTTCAAATTGGGCGAGGTCTCAAATGTTTGTGGGCAAAGATAGAAAGAAAAGAAAACCTCCCAGCTAGGAATTAATGAAAACCTAAGGCCTGAGAAATTTCAGCATCATGTCAAGTACATAGAATTGTTTTTAATCCTTCAAGGTCCCAATAATCTTGGACGAGATGTGGACAAAATAATCTATCTTATCCTCGTTTATACCATCTCCATTATAAAAGGATGAAGCCTTTGAAACAAACCATGTTGGTGACTTTAAGTCAGTGGTGCTGAGCTGGGGCCTAGTGGCATCTAGTGGGTGAAAAGTCACAGACCCTGCTAAGTATCCTACATTGTGCAAGACACCCCCACCCCCTACCCCCAACACACACAGAGCAAAGAATTACCCAGCCCCAAATGTCAACAGGCTGAGAAACCTTACTGACTAAACTAGACCAGGCAGGGATTGCTATTGGAAAATATATTTTATGGGGGAAAAAAATGTAGTGTCATAATCAATAACTCTCAGAAATAGGAAAGTGGGTAGAAAGTTTAGGGTAAGGACAGTCTGAGGATTAGGATAGGAATCTTGGCTCTGCCCTTTGAGCTATGTGACACTGGGCAAGTTATTTAGCTTCATGAGGCCTTAAGGATGTAAGCTTAAGGGGGTATGTCAGGAGTAAGAATACCCAACGCAGTCCCTAACAGGGTGGAGTGACGCTCAAATGGAATAATGCATGTGCAGGTGCTTTGAGCCACAGGCAGCACCACAGCAATGCTTTCTTTTCCAACCCCTATAAAGACAAATTCTGTGGAATTTGATGCACTCAAACAGTTTTCTAATCTACTGTCCTTGAAAGGGAGCTACTGTTAGGTAGCTCATATCCTTTACATGTTCTGAGTTGGGTGGTCCAACAGGATTTCAACGTAGGTCATCAGTGGCCTGCCAGGAAAAGAATTCAGTCAATAGTATTTCAAATGAGTTGGCAAGCAGTATCAAGAAAAAAAAAAATTAGTTGAGACTCTGCTTTTCCCAGCATGCCCTGAGGTGTAGGGATAGAAAGTCCTATATACTGAGGGTGCTTATCTGTCTTTATTTTCCAAGAAGCCTGGCTCTGACCTGCATAGCCCTTACCGCACCATGCTCAGGGGTCTCGCAGCCCTGGTGACATCACTGGACACCCATTCACAGCAGAGCAAGGATCCTGAACAATCCCAGCCAGCTCAGCCTTCCAGGGGGCCTAGAGCTGTGGCTAAAATTAATTCCTCATGCTCAAGTCACCTTTCACCTCCCCTCCCTTGTCCTCACCGCTGCATTGTGCAGAAAGAGTGATTGGAGGCTTTATAAGGAACATTTGTCAGTGCCTGGGGGATCGCTCTGGACTGATTCTTCTTTTATTTCCCTCTCCTGTTCCTTAGCCTTTCTATTTTCAGTTTCAAAGAAAGAAGTTGCTTTTGAGATCTATCTCCCAGAATTAAGGGATATACGATTCCAATTGCTACAGAACTATTTTCATTTTGTGTCCTTCCTGAGTCACAAAGACCCAACGCTACATGGCCTGTGCCCAGGTGTGTTCTAAATATTTCCCTGTGGGATGTTTCCGTAGAGCCCCATAAAATCCTATAAATGCCTATGAGAAGATTGGAGAGTTGACCCATTCATCCTGGTGCACAGTTGACTCATTCAGACCTGGTGAGCAGGAACAATTCCCTAAGAGTGTGCCCTCAGAATGGGATAACTTAAGTAAATATTCTATAGGAGCAATAGGAAATATTCTGTTTCCTTACTGTTTAAACATTATCGGTACACAAATAGCACAAGACTGAATTTCTCTTGATGCTGTCTTAATATTCCTTAAGTAAATATTCTATAGGAGCAAACAGGAAATATTCTGTTTCCTTACTGTTTAAACATTTGCAGTACATAAGTAGCACAAGACTGACTTCCTCTTGATGCTGCCTAAATGTACTGTTGTTAACGAAACAGCCTGGTTTAGAAAAAAAGAGGAGACATCATTTTTTGCAGAAATTGTGACAATATTGCCTCACCAGGTTGGTGGCTTTGTTCTTTGAGGCCCAAATGCAGGAGGCATTTTGATTTTATGATTTAAATAAATTAAACATGGTCAGACTGTTCTGATGGTAATTTAAATTGATCCTTTCAATAGCACAGGGAAGCAGGTAGGCGAGAAGATAAGGTCCGAGGGTCAGAGGTGAGCCACTTCTAGGAAGGATCGTTCGAATGAAACATAAAATTCCAGTGTTGGACTGAATCTAATATATCATGCCACTTCCCAATCCAGGCAGCAAGGTAACAGCCCCTGTAAATACTCAGTATTCATTCAACTATCTTAGGGGAGCACATTTCCAGTATTGAAGGACATCTTGGACTCATTGGTGTTAATAAAACTTTTTCTTTTTCTTTTTTTTTGAGATAGAGTCTCACTATGTATGTCGTCCTCTGTAGAGTGTTGTAGTGTCACAGCTCATGGCAACCTCAAACTCCTGGGCTTAAGGGATTCTTTTGCCTCAGCCTCCCAAGTAGGTGGGACTGCAGGCACCTGCCACAATGCTCAGCTATTATTTTTGTTGTTGTAGTTGTCATTGTTGTGTAGCTGGCCTGGGCAGGTCTCTGAACCTGCAGCCTCAGTGTATGTGGCTGGCACTATAACCACTGTACTCCAAGCACCAAGCCAAAACTTTTTTTAAGTGAGGATTTTTGACTCCACATCTCATAATAACCACCTTTGTGTGATCATTGAAAACTGACCTTTGAAATATGATACCCATTTAAAGAAATAAATCAATCTAAGATGGCATGAGAAGAAAGCCACCCATTTCTAACTATGTATTTTTCAAAATATTCCTCAATTTTCTCTGGGAACAATAGTGAAAATTGGGAGACTCTGGGCAACTGGGAATAGTAGAATCTGGTCCTGTTCTTTTGTCATTTACTCTGTGACCTTAGGAAAGAATATGGCATCTCTGTTTTAATTTGAAATAGAAAAGAAAAATATCCATCCTACCCAATTTTCAGGGTATGTGATAGTCAGAATGAGGTCATCTGTACTAGCAAATATGTCATTAATTAAAAATGCTACCCAAATGCTTAGCAATCCTCACAGCTAACATTTTTTGAAAACTAACTTAATTGTCCCAATTATGGGACATAATTAAGTATTATGTTGAGCATTTTACAGGTGTTCAAGTCACCTAATTTTCATATTAACCTGGAAAGTTAATACTCCTATTACCCCATTTTCCAGATTAGGAAATAGAGACTCAGGAAAGTTCAATAACGTGTCTAAATTTTGGAACTGGATCATCAAATAGGAAGAATAAACACCTACTACTTGGAAAACAAAACAGTTAAAAAATGAGAATTTAGGAAGAAAGAATCTGATGCATTTTTTAAGCATTACAAAAATCTTCAGAGGAGAAAAATCAGAACTATTAGGGAATTCTTATACGTATTTTTATAATTCATTACTATTGTATTTTCAATTACATGGTGGGGGACAGACACCATATTTCTGTGCTTTGGGCATTTCAACTCTTAACTGCCTTAGACTCACAGCTGATGAAGCTAAGATCCTAACTCTAGCCAGTTGGCCCCAAGTTCTATACTTATAACCACTATACTGTACCTTGTCCTGTAATAATAACACACATTATTACTAAATAGCAGTTACCAGTGGTAATGATAGTTTTCAAGAGGAAGCAATACCATTAAAGTTTTATTCAAAAAAAAAAGTTTTATTCTGTTTTGAAAACACATAGGAAGCAACCCATAATTTGGAACTAAAGATATAAAGATATGGACACACAAGGGCTCCTGGTTTCTTCCATACCTCTGGCTTGAGAATGACCATTAAAGAGCCTTCCTAATGCTGGCAGCAAACCCTATTGGCTCAAGGCAAGTGGTTAATATCAATTTAGAAATCTTTGAAATGCCTAATAGAAACACAACAACCCCCCCCCACACACACACACACACACAAACACAGAAGCACCAGCAGGGCCAGTGATAACATGTGGAGAGAGAGAGATTGATTTTTCCTATAAGCCAGTGAAGAACTCTTAAGTTCTAGGGCTATTTTGATTTCTCAAAGAGCCCCTCCCCCATCCCTTAGGGTTTAAACGAGCATTTAAAAATTAGGTCTATCAGCTGGTAGTGACTTTAGATGATGATAAGAATTCATAGCAGCTGCTAACACCTCTGGCTTATTTCAAATGCTCAAAGATAACCTGGAAAGGTCATTTTTGTGCTTTAATCTGAGAAATTCTGAGACCCCAGCAATGGCTGAGCTGGCTAGTTTCTGAAAACTGAGATGATGGACGAATAGGTAGGGGGGATTTTCTGCTTCAGTCCCTCAGGGGTCTTGTGTGGGGTCTATGGATGCTCTCATAATTCCTAGCCTGGATATTGGGAGACTCTGGCGATTAGGGAACCACCCAGCAGCAGAGATTCTTTTGACTGACTTGTAAAAAAAATCAGTGCTGAGACAGGCATGAAGGTGCAATCATATCCTTCAAGCCATTCCAAAGTCTTAGGCCACAAATACACCAATTTACTTTGTATGTACCTCTCAGGCCTGGTAACTATTGCTCTGAGCTTCTTTGGTAGCCAGCCCTTCTCAATGTGAAGGAAGTGAGAGGGGAAGGAAAGCTAAGGAAACATTTGAACATCCCTTTTAAAGAGGGCAACCTTTTCTCCCATTGTCCTTCATTCAGCCATCTGGCCCTAGGAATTTGCTGCTGAATACTTGACTATAAAATGTAAACAAATGATTAATTCCTTTCCCTCCCACACCAGCATGCTTGCTGTTAAAAGGACTATGGAGGCCCAGCTTAGTGGCTCACTCCTGTAATCCTAGCACTCTGTGAGGCTGAAGCAGGTGGATCACTTGAGCTCAGGAATTCTAGACCATCCTGAGCAAGAGTAAGACCCCATCTCTACTAAAAATACAAAATGGTGGTAGGTGCCTGTAGTCCCAGCTACTCAGAAGGCTGTGGCAAGAGGATGCTTAAGCCCAAGAGTCTGAGGTTGCTGGAAGTTATGAGGGTGCCAGGGCACTCTACTCAGGGCGATGGAGTAAGACTCTGTCTCATAACACCTCCCCCCAAACAACTATGGAGGACCCAATTCTGAATGCCAAGACAGATTGAGAGGAAAAAAAAATAACTGTCAAAGTTTCAGTCAAATGAATAAAATTACACCTCTCATTCTTACCCTGACTTGATGTTCATCAAGTCAAGTTTGGTAGACTTCCTTTCACGGTCCTTCTGGCACCTCTGACCATCTGTAGCTTTGACTACACCTGAACAAATGACTTCATAAAGCCCACATCTCAAATTGATTATCCCATGATTACCATAAATAGCTTGTGAGAGAGATGGTTTCCTTCCCTCCACTGCCCACCACCTGTGGTGCCCCAGAAAACCTGCAGTAATTGTCTTTGGTATGAGCCAGTCAGGCGGTCATCAGTCAAAGGTTGACAGAAAGTGTTCAGTGCATACATAGTAAGTCTCCAGAAGCTCCCTATGCCGCTTCAAGTCCTAAAGAAATAACTTATCTTCAGAAAACATGAATGTGCGCTTCACTTGGTGTTTTATGATTTGGTGACAGGCATGAGAAAAATCACCATTTAGAAATGAGGATGGGAGAGTGAAAGCAAATATGACTGCTGAGAGTACAACAGGTACCTGTGGGGTAATGCTCGTTCACTGGCCAGTTGTCCACCTGCAGGGTGGCATTGCCTCCATTCCTGGTGAAGCGCACCACGTGGTATTTGCCATCATTGACGGGGGTTCTCTCCTCTTTGATGGAGATGTCCACTGTGCCAATATTGAAGACAACTCCAATTTTCCCCTGTTCCTATAATAAAGAAACACAAAAGGCACAGTTATCACCAACCACAAGGTTTTCTCCCTTTAAAGTTGATGCTCCATAAACCTGTAGGTGCCCAGAGGGAGCTTTCAGCAGGAAGTTAAGAATAGTATTCTCTATTTCTCCATAGGCTTTCATCCCGAACATAAAAAACCAATGGTATAAAGCTACCCAGATTGTTCTCACTGGCTGCAATGCACAGGTTACATCACTCAATTGCCCTCAGTGGATATCAAGCCTGGAACTACCTAACAACTAGGCAATGACAATGCACAGTTCATTTATGTGGCATGAATGAGACTCATGTTATAAGAGGGGCTAATAAGACACTAAAACCTAAATCATTTCTCAATTCAGATTTTCAATTCAAGAGAAAACGTGAGTTTGTCTACATATTTTAGGACATTCAAGACAAAGAGGAGAGGTACAGAATGGTTAGAAACCAGTGCTAGAGGAGCTGGTGTTATACATTAACTCCTCGTGATTCTTCCTGTAGGTCTGACCCATCTGGAAACATATCCTTAGCAGAGGCCAGGCTGGGGTTTTGGGAATTAGACAGCTGCCACTTTTCCTAAACTTGTAGCCCTACTTCTCATGTTACTACAAAGAGACATGTAACATTCAGTGCCGTTGCTTATGCACGTGCAAGAAGAGAAACGCTGTGGCCAGGAAAGACTTAAAGGAATGGAAATTGGGATGAATTCGGGAAGCAATGTCCCTATGGCAATGCAGATGATAATTATGGAGATAGCGATAGTGGTGGTGATACCATCATCCACCTCCTGGGAATGGCACAAAACTATGGAAGCAGATATAGTAATGCCAATATGCTAAATCTCTCATTCTTTTCTCCACTAACCTGGGCTACTACTATGAGTTGAGGTTTAGTATTCACAGTGATGTCTAAAATGAAAGTAATCTCACTGACAAATACAATCAGCTTTTCAAAATCTCCTGGAAAGGCATCATGGCGTTGCAGGGCGTCAGAGGGATTGGCAAAAGGTTGAGAATGAAAAGATAACCACAAGGGTAATAAAATTTAGTTGGAATTCTGACATTCTGCTGGACTGAGTCACAATGTTTATTCAATAGGCTTTGTTATCTTCTATTTCCTTAGTCAAGAAGTAGAAAGAAGAGAAGGAGAAGATGAAGGATACGTGAAAAGCATTTCAGAATCCATATACATTAAGATACAGGAAAGAGTTCACTGAATCACAGATTTAATAATTTACTTCATTCATTCATTTACTCACTGAGTACATAAATACAATATTTATTAAGAATCTACTATGCTAAAAGTCAACAAATGAAGGTTTCTTGTGGGATGCACCTTGATCTCCATAGAGTTTGGTACATTTGATTTATTTTTCTAAAAGCAGGGCTTTCCTCAATTTGCCATCTATCATTTAGTGTGTGAATTCATCTCATAGGCAATAAAAGAATAGAGAAGTACCCAAGAGTCTTGAACTTAAAAAGGAGGAATATAGACAGATAGACCAAAGATGTCAGCACTCAGGGCTACTGAGATGCAGGCGGACATCATGATTTGCTTGATGCCCTGATAGCACAGTTTGCAGTGTGAAATGAGCTCTACAACCCCCAGTTCCATTCCCTGGGAAAAGTGATCCAGGTGCCTCCCCCAGTGGTGACTAAACATACCCATAATGTCTTAAATCTCCATTTATTGGGACTACTATGTCCTGAGTTTTGCGTTGTTTTATTTCTGCATCTCCACACTAATCAAAGTCCCTAGCATTAAATTGTGATGTATGAATAAATGAGCCTGATCATGGGTTCTTTCTGTACCTTTTATGTCCATAATTAATACCAGCATCCATTTTATTCTTGCCCCTTGATTCTCCAGGAATTCAGAAATGGCAACATGACTTTCCCGCTTTCTCTTAGAGAATTAGTATTCATTTCTAAGGATGTGTGTGTGTAGCCAAGCACCCTCATGCCTAAATAAGCCAGGTTGTTAAATGACCTGAGTCATAACCCGCTTAGCAGAATGAAAGGACTGGAGGAGTTGAGACACCATGACTGCAGACACCATTATTCCTCTGCCCACCCCGCAGATGTGGGCTGTTTATTGCACCACTGTTACACAATGAGAAACCCGTACATAAATCCTAAAAGCACAGAGAGGGCTGCTGGTGATTCAATTCACCTCTGAGTCACTAATTAATCATGAATGGATAACAGTTTCGGGGAGAGGGAAGACCTCTAAATCAGCATTCTGCAGCTTTTAGCAATAGCACTGGCAAAGTACAGTTCTGGCTCAGTGAGTTGGCTGATCAGCAAGATACATTCTTGGGCCGATTTTCTGCAAGATCCATATTAGATCTGGGAAAAGAAAAAGATTTAATCTCTGCCAGAATAAATATTTGGTCCTTATCTTAGGCACCACACATTTGCCATTGTAATCACTGTTTCAGAGAGATCTTCTTAATCCTGTTAGCATGCCGCCAGAGTCAGTGGTGCCCCCTACCCAGATGTTTCTTCTCTGACGGTGGTAAAAGTGGCCAGGCTAGACCTCAGATGTGGCCTATTTGCAGTAATAAGATTTCATTACTGCAACCTCCTTGTCATCTGTCATGGGACCACAGTGGCATTATAATCTGTGGCTAAATGCTTTGTTTCAGTTCATTATAAGTCATGGAAGTCTTGTGGCAAATACCCATATAGTTTGGCCAAGGCTTGGATCCGTCATGCTCAGCTGCCATGAAAATCAACTCTGCTGGCTCCTGTGTCTGGGGAAGAGAAGACGTGAGGGAGGAAATGCCCTCAATGACCTTGGGCAAGTCATTTGATAATACACTATAAGGACAAGATACCAGCTTTAGGTACATCACGGGGCTATTTAAGGACAAAATAATAGAATGAATATGATGAATATGACAGTACTTTGTCAGTAATGAAACATTATATAAAGATAAGAGACAAATGAGATCAGAAGAAGGAACCGTCCAGTCATCCCACCATAGATAACACTTCATGATTATTGGAGAAGTTAACTGGTTCAACAGAATAAATACGGCTGTTAGCATAGCATGGTTCAAGCAATAGCTTTGGCTTTTGAAGCTGTATGACCTTGGTCTGTTTAGTTCACTTCTGATTTCTCTCCTATAAAGGGTTGTGTGGAAGGAAGGAGAGGCCAGTTGTTGTCTCTGAAGGTCATCATGAAGATGACAGGAGAGTACATACGTGTGAATCGCCTGGCACGTGGCTGTGTGTATTTTTGAACCCCAATAAATGTCAGTCTCTTTCCTCTCATTAGTGTCACTGAAGGTAGTGGCACGAGTTTAGGACTGGGGGTTTGGAGGCAGGAGTTTAGGACTGTCATCAGGATATTTTGTAAAAATAAATGCAAATTTTAGCAAACAGAATACACACAAAATAAATTATGCAGGGTTGATTTCCTGTCACATTTGGAAGTTGCTATCTCTCACATTCTTTGGTGCCTTTTATAAGCCTCTCTAAGACGAGCAAAGTGTAGCTGCAAAAACAGCATGACTATAAATTTTAATAACTCCACACCCATCACCACTAAAGTTGCTACCCAGGCAATTGCTTCAATCTATGTTCTTCCTTTACATTAAAAACAAAAATGAGTGGTAAATCAGAAGACAGTCCCAGAAAATCCTCAGGTGCATTCAGGAATAAAACTGAAAAATACAGAAAATAGCTGTCTTTAAATAGCCAGTAAGTCATTCTTCATCAATAATTACTGTTTACGACCCCATCTGGTTTCCCAAATTAACCCAGCTCCAGTTTTCTGATCCTCAATCAGCCACTTTACAGGGATTACTGCTCAGGTGACCCAAGAGATGCTACCCACACCATGGTCAGTCTTCAGGAGAAGACAGACAGAAGGGGGAGGAAAGGCCTCAAAAATAATGATCTCCCTGGAGGCTATCCCTTCATTCATTCCAGGGCGCCCCATGGAGGGCAGAATGTACAGAAAATTGCAGCTGACAGAAACAGAACTGGAATTTCCAAATGTATGCCAGGGAAGAGTGCAATGGAAGGAGTTCCCGGGATCTTAACCGCTAGACTTCCTACAGAATCCTTTGTTCACTGCTAGGCCATGACACAGGGTCAACAGAATAAATAGGACTTTTAGCATAGCATGGTTCAAGTAGCTCTGGCATATCAACAATGCCTCCTGTGGCCCAGATTCTGGAAGGCCTTCCATACCCATTTCCACGTCTGGATCATAGTAAATAAAGTAATAAGTGGTGCTTTTTACACATTTTTCTAGTTCTTTCTCATTATGTTCTCATAGTAGAGAGACTTGGAGTTTGCCTTAGGGTGGGTAGGGCCAAAAGACCAAGAGTTCCCACGTTTGCCGTCAACCACGGCGCCCAGCAAATTGCTGGTAGTGGCTGCTTTGTCAGTCTATCTAGATCCTTGAGGGAGGGAGGCAACACACCAGCTTTCGGTGGACACGGAAGATGACTGAGAAACGAAGCTTGGTGGCTTTATGTCACTGAGTCTTCAAGGTTACTTGTTACTGCAGCTTAACCTAGACTACCTGGGTGGACAGAGTGGCTTGTCAGTAAATATCTTTGTATAAAATTATTTGCAAGTTCTTACAATTACCCACCATGGAATTCACACAGTAAGAGGCTTATTTAAGACTAGCCCTCAGGTCTATGTGATTCTAAAACCCACACATTTTCTATGTGTTATGCTTGAGTCACATGTATTACATGTTGCAGTTGGGTAATTTGACAACGGGGCATATACATCACATATTGTATACTTCAGGTCTGCCTTTGTTAAATAAATGAAAAAAGTGAAGGGATAAATAGTGAACTATAGTGTGTGGTTGTGATAGAAACAATTTCTGAGAGTGTTTTTACCACGAGAGGATAAATAGGATTTTAAGAGTACGGGGTAAAATAGATTATTGGTAGTGCACTTCAATATATTCTGATTTTGTGCAATAAATCATAGGCAAAACATACCATCTTATTATGCTGCATAAAGGTAATCTGTAAAATACAAAAAGGTAAGGTACAACTTGCTTGATTCATCAGATAATTTTTTTCTTTTTTTGAGACAGAGCCTCAAGCTATCCCCCTGGGTAGAGTGCCATGGCATCACAGCTCATAGCATAGCAACCTCCAACTCCTGGGCTCAAGCGAGTCTCCCGCCTCCACCTCCCAAGTAGCTGGCACCACAGGCGCCTACCACAACGCCCGGCCATTTTTTGGTTGCAGCCATCATTGTTGTTTGGCAGGCCCGGGCTGGGGATTCGAACCCGCCACCTTAGGTGTACGTGGCTGGCGCCTTAGCCGATTGAGCCACAGGCACCGAGCCTAATTCATCAGATAATTTTGAATAACAGAGGATTTTATTGAAGTTCTTTAGAATAAAATACTCTCGGTTTAATAGAATGTAGGTGGAGCCCTTTTCTGGCTACTGTTACTGTCTTTCAGTGAAAATCATTAGGCTCTATTTTTTCAGTGTTCTGATCTACTATGCTCAGGACAATTATTAGTTAATAAGCATGGAATGAACGCCTTCTGTATATAGAGTCAACTGCTATTAAAGGAGTCAAGAGTGGCAGGACACCAGGTCTCTCCATCATCAACACTTTCAGGAACCACCCAACTGATAAGACCCCAGATGTGGAACTTGAGGACGGCTGAAATTTTCATTATCACCTCCTAACAATGACCCAGTCCCCTTCCCTAGAGAAGCATATGTGTGTGTGGCTGTGGCAGGCAGAGCAGGGGGGAAGAATATTTCTGCTTTAACTTTTGTAAGAGTTTGAGATTCAGAATTGAGGGGCCTGGGCCCAGTCAAGGCTCCACATCTTTCTGTCTGTGTGACCTGCAGCAAGTCCCTCAACTGTCCAAGGCTCAAGCTATCTACATGAAAAATGATGAAAGCAATACAAAGACCATAACAATAACTATGTTAAATAACATTTAAGAGAAATGAATAAAGTCTCAGCAAATTTTCAAGGGCTCTACAAAGAGCGATACAACAAAGGTGTAAATGCCGAGGATGTAGCTGGTGATGACGGTGATGCTGGTGGGGATGTTGGGTGAGAAATGATGCCCGGACAGATGACAGATGAGTCAGAGGCATCTGCACATACCCTACTAGATTCTGTCCTAGTTGGGATGACCACCTCCCATTCAAGTTTATTGAGTTCAGAATCTGTACATATCATCCCCTGAAAATTCATATTAAAGGGCTTAGAAATTATTTCTGCTTTCCTAAGTCTTCGCAGGTCTCGATGACCTTTGCATCCCTCCCCCCAGAAAAGTGACATCCACCTCTCCCTCTGCTGCACTTTGCTTCACCTGATGTTTTGCTGATGCCTGGGAGCACTGAGGTCAATCAATTAAAGCGGATTAGATCCACAGTCTGAAATGCTAACAGAGGACCAAGGGAGATAAGACTGATAAATAGCTCAAGACAGCTCCATCTCTAACCCCAAGCAATAAATAAATAAATAAGGGACAGAATGAGTAGGAATGACAGCTTAGGACAATAGGAACCATGTCCTAAAGAGGGGAGACTCAAGGAAGGACAAGACGGCTGGTGCAAGTAAATGAGAAGTTAAAGCCATGGTTCTGACAGTCACCAGTCACAAACCGGCAGCCTTCATCATCCTGTCCTTCAAATCTGCCCTGAACATGAACTTCCCATTCACAGATCCTGGTGTCGCAATGGCTCATTTGGTAGTTAAGTTTGACCATGAGACAAATGCTGATGTTCATTTCCTTAGGGGCCCCAGTGTTGTTCCAAAACCTGGAGTGGTCTCCTGGCTAGATTCCGGTGACAGCTGGCAGAGCAGAGCTGACTGAAATCTAGTGCATACTGCACATCTCCCATGGAGTCCTTGGTCCACTCCCCCGCCCCTGTCTTTACCACAGCTGTGAGGAGCCACATGTTGGCCTCAGTGTAGAGATCTTAAACCCTGTGCTCACCCTAGTGACACTATGGTTCTCAAAATTAGGGAACACACTTAAATCATCTGAAATTCTCCCAGAACACCTTTCAACCTACCTCCACACTTATAAAGTCCAGTCCTGGGATCAGCAGCAGCAGCTGCCTGGACCTTGCTAGAAAAGTTACATTCTGAGGTCTAATGCCAAATCCCCTGAATCAGAATTCTGGGGTCAGGCCTAGCAATGTGGATCCTTGCAAGACCTCAGAGTGATTAAAAATGCTAGTGAGGGTTTAGGAGCCACTTCCTCACATTAATGTCTTGGTTCTAATCAACTGAGGGCGATTTTGTCTCTGGGGACACTTGGCATTGTCTGGAGACATTTCTGGTTGTCACAACTGAAGTGGAGTGCTACCACCATCCACTGCATACAGGCCTGGAATTCTGCCAAATAGCCAACAAGACACAACAAAGTGTTTGGCGTGGATATCAATAGTGCGACTACTGAGGAACTTTGCAGTAGGGAGCACGGAACTTCAGTCATTCAACAAACATCCACAAAGCAAGTATCACATGACAGACGACAGCACCTGTTCCATGTACATTTATGTGCACCATCCACCATATTCTTCTTCAAAACCCTGCTGTGTGGAGGGGATTCACGCACACAACATGCATACACATGTGTGTGCAAATGCACGCCCATGTATGCACATGAAGGAATTTTTACATATTTGGTATAAAATTGTGGTCTAGTCCCTGGAGCAAGACCATAATTCAGGTGAGCCTTAAGCTGATAATTTCTCTCTCTCCCACTGTGTGCGTTGGTCAAATATCCACTGGGCAAGTGTAAACATTGAAATGCAAGCCCACAGAATCAGAAGGTGTGGGTCCTGCACACAGGCCTGTGATTCTTTGTTCACATGGTCTGGGTAACCCTCGTCCCTACTGACTCATTGCTGCTAGTGCCCGAGAAAGTCTTCCTGTGTTGGCCGGGCGTTGTGGCAGGCGCCTGTGGTCCCAGCTACTTGGGAGGCAGAGGCAGGAGACTAGCTTGAGCCCAGGAGTTGGAGGTTGCTATGAGCTGTGATGCCATGGCGCTCTACCCAGGAGGATAGCTTGAGGCTCCGTCTCAAAAAAAAAAAAGAAAGCCTCCTCCCCTCTGCATCATCCTAAGAAGAAAAGCAGCGAGTTTGAGTACTTTGCTGTTTTGTCTCCATGGGGAACCTCACATTGGACTTGGGGGAACCTCATGTTGGGCCTGGAGGGCCTCAGTCTGGCATCGGGGCCAAGCACAGCCCATCCAGCAGCAGGGAGAGTGTCGGAGCCCGTCCCAGCTGGTTGGCATTACTGTGGTAACTGTATGTAATAAAGAGCACGGTTTGCTGACAAATTCGGCATTTTCTTACATAGTTGCCACAAACTTTACAGAGTGTGAGGCAGACCACAAATCGTCAGCGTCACAGCAAAACAGAAACACACACACGACAGAGAAGGCCCCCGCATGAGAGCAGCTGTCAGCTTCTCCCTGGTACAGTTTGCTGGGAAAAAAAAGAAAAAGAAAGCCAGCCGGGGAGGTAGGGGGGTGGGACGTAGGTCAGAGCAACAGTGAAAGGAATGTTTCCAGCCTGGTGGCTGCTGCGGGGATTTCAAGTCTTTTCTGTGACTTATGGTACTTTGCTCTGGGGATCAGGGACCCTCCGAGGGGGCTGCTGCGTGGGAAGCTGAGCCCTAACCTGATCTTGGTCTCATGGCCCACAGGACCCACAGCCCTGTGGCCCGTGGCATAAATGCCCATTGTTGGGACTCAGGACCGTCCCCTTGATTTATGACTCAGGCCGGTGGCTCTGAGTCCATCACGGGAAGCTGGGCCCAGCTTCCTGGAGTAGGAGGGTGAACACTGGAAGTGGTCTGAGCTGATTCCTGTGGCTTCCCCAGTGATGGGACATGGGGCCTCTATTTTTAGAGCGTGACCATGGCCAGGAAGGTCTGGTCAGCCCTCCAGCACGACGTGGGGCCTTGCGGGTGACCAAGGCAGACTGGAAGGGCCTCCGTTCAGAGCACGGTTTGGGTCTTTTCCCTTAACAGACTGTGAGAAGGTCACTGGGGCTCATGGGTGCCATAAACCGTGGAGTCATGGTGGAGACTGGAGGTGGTCCCACCCAAGGCCACCACCTGCCACCCTGGAGACCCCAACAGGTTTGTTTCGTGCCTCTGCAGAACATGCTCATATGTTCCGGAATTATTTTTCAGAAAGGCTTGACTAAAATATATTCAATTCTTTTCCCATCCGTGGTTTCCTATTTTAGTTTGGGTTTTCCCAGCAGTAAATTCCAGGATTCACCTGCAAGTGGTTTGTTTGGGAGGTGATTCCTGGCAACACCTGCAGGGGGAGGGAGAGGGACATGGGGCGGGGCCTGAGCAGGGCAGGTTAGCCCAGCAGGACACACCCGGGGGTGGGTGCCTTAATCCACCAGGACCAGGGCAACAGGACCTTGGGGCACTGAGGGGGCAGTAACAGGAGTCCTGGGACAGTGGGGATGGTGTGGCCAGTGGGCGAGGAGGGGGAAAGAGAGGTGTGGGTGAGACCACCGTAGGGGGTAGAGACCCCTGGGGGACAGGGTCTGTTATTGTTACTGATGCCTTTTCCAATTGAAAGGCCCCTCCCTCTGGGACCCCTTGCCTCAGCATTGCCCCAGCCAAGAGGAGGGGTGAGGAGAGGAGTATCAACCCCCCAACTCCTTTCTGCCCCTGGTTAAGAGCTGCACAGGGACTGGATTGAGACCTGGTCACCCTGGGCCCCGGGGCAGCGTGTGGTCAGGCACAGTAATGTCACACTTTCATCTTCCGTATCTGGCAGATGTTGGTGCTGGAACCCGGGACACGGGGAAGCAGGTTTCCAGGTAGGAACCAGACTAGAGCAGACCCCTCTGTCTGTGAGAGAGGGCTGTAGGCCCCGCCCTCACCAAGTCTCAGGCTCTAAACACGTCACCCACCCATCACCTTGCCCTATCATCCCTCTGGCTCTGTGGTTATGTGAAGACCATGGGCCTTTGGGACCCAGGTGAAGCCACCAAGTGATGCCTAATCGCAACCTGGCCATGAGGCCAGAGAGAGAGGAAGCTCATGTGTGGTGGGGGAGAGGACAAAGGACAGAAAAGGGGGTGCCACAGACCCTTCACCATCTGGTGCTCTCACGGGGGGGGGGGTCATCTTTGCTACTTTGGGTTTGCCTGCCTAAGAGGGAGGAAGGTAACTTACCTGATACTGCGTTCTCACGTCTCCGCCACCTCCGCCACCTCCACATCCCTGTGTGTGTCAGGCAGGGCTGAGCAACTCTCACGTGCTCCCAGGGAGGTTCTATTTTCAACCCACAGAGGAAGAAGTGGGGCCTCAGGAGCACCGGACTCACTCAGGCAGGGCTAGCCTTGGATGGGTTAGGGTTAGCCTCGGATGAGTTAGGGTTAGGAGTTGGGGTTACCCTCGGACGGATCCAAGGTATTAGGCCCTTGCTGATGCCAAAACACCTGCTCTCTACCCCAAGTTTGCTCAAGAAATTTTAAAATATGAAGGAAACTAGTATTTGCATACAGAAAACTCAAGGAAGAAAATAAGTGATCATGGTACTCTGTCCAAAAGTCTCCCAGAGCAGTGTGCGAGGGGAGAATGGACGGGAAAAGCCTCTTGATGGAGGAGGTGGATAGAATCCACAGAGGAGGGAAAGTCGTGGTGGGATCTGGATGTGAGCTTGCCAGGGAGCAGAAAGTGTGGAAAGAAAAGTACCTGTTGCGAGAGACCACTCGCCCTCACGCATCCCAGCTTTGCAAAGGTGGACGTGAAATCAGAAATCTGCCAAAAGCTCAAGCCAAGTGATTGGCATCATGGTCCCGTGCAAGCTCCCTGGCTGCAGGGAACTGTGCTGTAAGGAGGGGCAGTCCCAGCACCGAGTCCAGAGCTGGGGCTGCTGCCTGAACCCCAACACGGACTGACTCACTAGTCACTTAGCACAACTTCCCCTCCCCCATCCCTACTCTCAGAGTGAAGAGATGGCCAGGGAAGGGTGCCGGGCTCTCCTGGCCCTAGAGGCCCCCAGAGGCTCCCAGGCAGCCGAGCTGTGTCCTCTCTTCCCTCTCTTGGTCTCGTCCCTCAGGAGCTGGAAAGCAGCTTCAGGTGGTGGCATAAACACAAAAGTAAAAGGGTTCGGGAAATTAGATGCAGAAACAATCCACCTAGTTTCTGGTTTAATAAAAAACATCTCAGGGCCAAATGCCCCCCCCACCCCCCGCAGGGCTGTGTTGCTTCCTGCCCCTGAGATAGAGCACGCTGGCCAGCTCGTGTATAGCAGGTGCTCACAGCCCCCTGCTCATCACAGCACATCCCAATGCATGATGCTGGGCACCCCGGACTCTGGCAGCTAAGGTGAGGCTGGTCTTGGACTTCACCCACCCACAGATGCACAGTATCCACTGACAGCTTGGTTCAGCTCATGGAGAGATGAGTACTGGGCATCCCCCAGGCCCGCAGAGGCCATGAGCGGGGCTCACACCGCCTGGACCCTACCTGGGCCCACCCTATCGATCGACGGGTCATCGCCTCCCAGAGCTGCCACCGAGCTCCATCAGCATCCTTTGTAAGCACGAGTTTGGCATCAGCACCTGGCCAGGTGCGCCTGGGCACACACATGAGCAGCGATGCATGTCGGAGCCCCTGAGATGTGCGTTTCCTTCCAGATCAGATACGGAGATGTGGCCTCCGAGCTCTCCCAGGGGCTGGTGGGGGGGAGATGGGACTGCATATGAGTTAGATTAGCCAAACCCAAACCCCAATTTAGTTTTCCATGCCTGAAAATAATACATTTTTAGTCTTCTGAAATGCAGAATCTGGGGAGCGGGCATGAAGACCTGAGTGGCCCTGAGCGTGGTTTGGCCCGGCCCCTCCCCTGCCTCCCCCCCAGCTCTCTGGAACTCGCGGTGGGGTGCAGACCTGGCCCTCATCCTCCAGAGTTCTTCATTTGTTCTGCCCTGTTTCACATTCATTCCTTAACAACCCCCACCCCTACGCCCACCGCAAGCTGCTTTTCATTCAAACATAACACGTCAAAGGACACAGCTGAGGTTTGGTCATGTGGGTCTGGTGGCTGCACTGGGGGGTCTAAATGGGGTTACCGAGAGGACGCTTTGGGGGATCTTCTAGGGAACGTGAAATCAAGGAGAGAAGAAGACGACTGTGGGCCTAGTGTACCCCCACACCTGAGGATTTCCCAGTAACGTAAGGACACTGGGATGGGTTTCAGCTCAGACCACACTCAAGGTGAGCCCGACACCAGTTCTGGGCAGAGATGTGATAGAAGTCTGCCTTTAGTCCCCCTACGTTATTTTCTCCTTCATTTCAATACGATCCCTTCTCTGACCTAACATCCTAAAGCCTCCTCCAGCCTCCACCTATGATCTTGTGTACCCAGCTCCCCTGTCCTACCAAAACTTGTTCCAACAAGGGGGGAAAAAACTTATGCCAGTCATTTACATACTAGTATAAATGAGCTCTGGAAGGTCCTGTTTCTGGGGTGAGATTGGCATCTTCACCCACTCCAGTTATTTCGGTGATTGAGCCAATGTGTGAGCTGCACTGACCATTCACAGCTCCCATGGCAGGTGGGACGAATACTTCTAGTTGAGAACTTGCCAAGGTCTCCATGCACATGGGTATGCCCCTGCATGTGTACATGTGTGTGTGTGTGCACATGACGTGTGTGTGTGTGCACGTGTGTGTGTGTATGTGTGTGAGACACACAGCCTGGGTTGCCCTGTAGCAAGGAAGCGAGTGACCCTTCCTGTACTAGAACTCTCCAGCAATTTTTGTCTGTAGCAAGAGGGGAAGCAAGGACTCCAGCTTGGTTTTTTTGCTGTAGACAGGAGCGGGCACTGAGTCAAAGATGGCCGCTAAAAAAACCCCGTGCTCCCCTCTGCTGACTCACTGGGTGGGAATTGCAAACCCAGATGCCCGAATGTGGCTGACCCCGTGGCCCTGCACTGAAAAATAAAGACAGGATCGTTTTAGTTCTTGTGTGAACAAACAGCAGATTCAGCCACATTTTCTTTCTCTGCTTTTTTTTTTTTTTAACTCCAGTGATTTCAACAACTCTACATCAGGCATTCGATGTGACCCCTTGTGTCCGCAGCTCCGAGAGGAGGCGGGCACAGGAGGCAAACGGGCACCCTTGTTTTGTTTTTTAACATAGCGAAGGAGTCTTGCTATGTAACAAGGACAGGAAAATTAAAACTCTTAATTTGTCTGATTCTCCAGCTGAGTTAACAGATCGGCCTGGGAGATGGAAACCCTGGCCTCTGGTGTTGCCCTGCCACTCAGGAGGTTGTCACCTCATACCCCAGGTTTCTCATTGGCAAGCAAGGATGTTGGTCCCCACCAAGGGTGGCAGCTGCGGGGCACACACCACCCAGGCCAGCCCCACCCACTGCCTCCTGTCAGCCTCAGCGTCCTTCCGAAGCCCTTTCTGTGGGAACCGCAGGGAACTAGCGGGAAACCTCAGGACTCTGCGTGGTTATCAGCCCTGCTGCTCACCAACTATTTTCTGTTCTGCCCATCACCTGGGGCTGTGGCTGGGATGGTAAGAAAGAGGGAAATGCATCACTCTGGGCCCTCCAAAGCCCCCCAGGACCAAGAGGCATACCGCCCTGAGCACACACCCCAGAGCTGCTTCCGAGAGCCCAGGCCCACTGCCTGAGCCAGACATGGACGTGGATGAGAAGTCAGCCTTTGTTCCCAGCGTGAACCTGCAGATTGAGGGTGGCTTGTTGCCCCTGCACAACTTACCCTTTCCTCATGCACTGCCTGTCCCCTCCATCCCTGGGCTCTCCAAGTCTGTGACTGGAAACTTGGCCATCCTGCCTGCCTCAGAGTGTCCCTCGGGACCTGTCACACACTAACCCCCAACCAAAGAGCGCCCTAAGGGAACTCCCATGAAGCCAGATCTCAGATCTGCGGGTCAGTCCTGCGGGGCCAAGCTTTCCATAGTCCGGACCAGTCTCTGGCTTCCAGGCCCTGGGATTCGGGGGGCATCCTGTGTTGGGAGCCTGAAGTGATGGGTATTAGCCAACAGCAGCCCTGTGTCCAACTCTTTTTGTTTACATAATGCTTTCCAGTTTGAAAAGTAATTCCTCACACCACTTTTCCTTAAGGCCTCTAACCCGGGGAGTAGGGGCCGTCCAGGGCCCTGGGTTTTATTCCAAAGCCCTTCCTTTAGGTCAGCGGGGACTGTGTCACCTCTGTGGTAGCTCAGCAATGTCCAGTGAGAGGAGATGAGCCCTGCACCCACCACCCGCTGACAGTCCCCCCTTCCCTCTGGGACGTGGGCGCATTCAGCACAGGGTAGGGGAGAGAAGGGAGGGGTCCCGGGGAGAGGCTGGCTGCCTGATGTGAGAACTTGGAGGAAATCTGGGATCGTGTGACGGTTCAGTGCTCCGGGGCCTGGCAGACCTGCCCCAGAGTTGGCTCCGCACTGTGACTCTTTTTCAAAACTTTTACTTTTCAAAAAAACTGGATAGGTCAAAGAGTCGTCTGTAAAACAGGCATCATAAGCCGTCCCTCACAACCTGTGGAGGGAATGACGGGGACACGCTCACCAGCACAGGGCCTGGAGCCTCCTGCCCTCAGGGAACCCGAGGAGGCCGTGGGGCAGGTGTTCTCCCAGCTCGAGCAGGAAAGGGGACAGTGACGCTGACTTCCCTCCACACGTTCGATCCCTGCCGCAGCCTGTCAGGACCCGAGTTGGACGTGTGAGGGGCCTTTAAGGAGCCTGACAGGTCTCAGAGGTGCCAGCATTCAAGCTTGGCCCCGGGGATGCCCACCCTGCTTCTGTAAAACCTGCTCAGAGACCACTAAGGGGATAAAAATTGAGGGAGCCCTGCTCTTATTTTCTGCCATTTGCAAAATTTCTGTTTAAAAACTAATAACCTAAAATTACTTTTCAAAAATCTCTTTTACAGCAGTGGAATCGTTCACAGGTGCCGTGGTGTGGCACAGACTGGGGGGCTGCTCCCGCCGAGGTGACATGGGGGCGCCTCTCCACCCACCTGAGGCTTCTGTGAGCGATTTGGACGTTGGGATGAGATTCTTGCCCATTCTTGTTCCTTCTTTGTATTTTGCTCTGTATTTCTTTTTTCTAGATTCCATCTATGGGTCATATGTTACTCTGCAATCTTCGTTTATGCTTAAAACAACCATGCAGGGGGGCGGCACCTGTGGCTCAAGGAGTAGGGCGCTCGCCCTGTATACCGGGGGTGGCAGGTTCAAGCCCAGCCCTGGGCAAAACTGCAAAAAAATAAAAAATAAAAATAAAATTGCATCTAACTCTTCCCTCGGGCCACTCACGATCATGTTCTCACGTCATTTCTGCCCCTGGGAGGTACTTGGAATTAATGGCATTTTACAGCTGGGGACACGGGCTCAGAGAGGTGATGCAACCTGCCCAGGGCAGCACAGCTCAGGGGGGCTGAGCTGGGATTTGGACCTTGTGTTTTCCATCCCAGATGACTCATCTCATTGAATCACAAGCTGCTTCCTTTGAGAAATGAAGAGTTCTTGGGAAAATGTTACTGCAAGACGATAGGTTTTTAAAATAAAGGTGTTCACAACTACTTGAAAGATCTATTTTTCTTAAGGAGTTATGAGGTAGAAATATACTCTTCTGGATAGAGGACCCCACAAACAAACGGTGAACCCTCTCCCCCTCTCCTTGTGTGCTCAGCTTTAAAATAAATGTATTCTGACTGTGTTTAAGTTAAAAGAAAGTCAGAAGAGAGACGTTTACTAGTTGTGGGTAATGTGTGCAATCCGTGACTACAAAATCATTTCTATTTATTTATTCTGAAGGGTCTAACCTGTTATTCTCTCCAAACAACCCATGCATTGTCTACAGAGAAGAAAACTCAGCACAGCAGCTGTGGTTGTTGAGAAGATAGAGGGTACACAATTGTTTTTTTTGTTTGTTTGTTTTTTTAATGTGTGAGGGGTTTAGCAATCACCCAAGTTGGTGCTTTTCTTTTTTTTTTTTTTGAGACAGAGCCTCAAGCTGTCCCCCTGGGTAGAGTGCTGTGGCATCATAGCTCACAGCAACCTCCAACTCCTAGGCTCAAGCGAGTCTCCTGCCTCAGCCTCCCAAGTAGCTGGGACCACAGGCACCCACCACAACTCCTGGCTGTTTTTTTTGGTTGCAGCCATCATTGTTGTTTGGCGGGACCGGGCTGGATTCAAACCTGCCACCTTAGGTGTATGTGGCTGGTGCCTTAGCTGCTTGGGCCACAGGTGCCGAGCCAGGTGATTTTCTAACTTCATTGTACGGAAACGAATCTATTCCAGAAACTCCTTGTGTGCTAAAAAGTACTGAGACACTTCAAGAGCTTTTGCTTAGGTGGGTCCTAGACGTCAACATTTATTATATTAGAAAGTAAGGTAGTAATCTAGAAAATATTCCATTTGTTTACTCATTTTAAAATAATAATGAGCTCATTTCACAATCACACCAAGGGCCAGGTCTCTCTTCTTTTGTAAGCTTCCCCATGTGGATCTTACCCTGACAGACGCTCACTGAGCCCCGAGCACCGTCTGATCAAGGCTTACTGTCCATGCCACACGCACTTCGTCCCAGTCCTTTAGTTCATCCATTTTTATTTCAATTGAGGACGTTTCACATCTAGGGGGTACTTGCTGGGGGGCCAGACACTCTCTTGAGCGTTCCATTTTATAAATATGAGCCCCTGGTAAATTCATGGTAACTCTACTGGGAGGCCCAAAGATGAGGAAACTGAGGAACAGAGAGGCCACACCAAGCCAGGATGGGGACCCCGATGGTCAGTCCGGCTAGGCTAACGGACTTCTCATTCAGGTCTGGCGCAGTTCACCTTGGGGCCTCTGTCTGGAGCGCAGGGAGCTCCTTCGGCGCCAGGTCAGCACCCCAGATTTGCTGTTGAGATGGTGACAGTCTGGAGACCCCACGCCAGTTTGTCCCTGCTGACCAGACACACACTAACAAGAGCTGTGAGGAGACCCGTCTGCCTGGCTTCCACGGGGCCCACTCTTCTCTCTCTCCTCCTCTCCCTGCCAAGCCTCCACGGCTCAGCCCCCTTCCCACTCACCCCAGCTCTGTGGGGAGTGCCCACGAGCCATCTGGGGAACCAGACAATGGCAGAAAAACCCTTCCTTACAGGACAGAGCTCTTCCCCTTACCTCTCATATGCCAAGTGTGGCCAGTGGGTCGTGTGGGTGTTTCTGATAAGGTTTTTTGTGCTAAGAGTAAGGAAGAAAAAAGGAGAACGGGGAAGGAAAGAGGCTCGACTTTGCTAACAAGTGATGCAGATTTCACGGGGATCTTGAATGGGAGTCCAGGGTAAAGGCCTGATCATGGATTTAAACCAGGCCCGAAGACCCTGGGCAAGCTGGAAAGAGCCTGCTGCCACCCTGCTGGTGCCGAGTCTGCTCTGACCTCACACACAGACGTAAGGTTTCAAAAAAAAAACACCCTGCTGACTCCCTTCCTATCATCTCCAAGAAGCAATAGAATAGGATGGGCCGTGAGGTGGCACGTTGTGCAAACTGTGTGATCCTGGGCCCATCCCCTGACCTCTCTGAGCCTCAGTTCACACCTGTACTATGAGCATAATAACCCAGGTTATCCTGAGGATAAAGGAAGACCATGTCTGGGGGTGAGTCCGGGCCCCTTCCTTGGACATGAGATTAGCTGTGATGACCGCAGTCCGCACCTTTCTGTTTCAGCGGACACGGATCTATCCCACCTCCCCACTTAACTGTGACTCACAGCGGCCTCTGGTTAGCTGACCTTTCTCATCTGGAATTAAGCTGTAGTAAGTATGCTGTGTGGACCAACAGGGAATATTCCACAGCTCCGGATAATGTAATTCGGGGGAAGAGAATGAATGGGGCAATGGAAAAATCAGGCTCAGTTTCAAGAAGTTTTGCCCCAGTGACAGCTGGGAGAGGGTGTGGGGTCAGGTCCATGTGCTGGTCAGATGAAGCCGGGCCTGGGAAGGCTCTGGTGATCTGTGACCTCACTGGGGGAGCACTGGGCAGCGGGGCTGTCGGCTTCCTATCCCGACAGGGAAGGGAGTGAGGGAGCGGGCACGGGGAAGTCGCCTGCACATGTGGTTGTTGTTACAACTGCTATTGATTATTGCCGCTAAGCTGGGTCATTTTATCCTGGTAAATCTCAGGATAATGCAATTATAGAAGATAACTGGAATCGGGCACTGTAAAAAAAAAAAAAAAAACTCATTCATTTAAAAGAGAGCCTTAAACATCATCTAAAAGGCACACCATCTTCTTTATTTTCCTATCAGCTAAGGTTTCATTATCCAGCACATTCCACTCCCCACCCTCAGTTCTCTTTTCCCAGACAAATAAGGACTTCATGAGGATGCCAAACTCAGACTGAGCTAGAATCAGGGCCCTGGTCTCAGACTGAGCTGGAATTGGGGCCCCAGTCTCAGACTGAGCTGGAATCAGGGCCCTGAACTCAGACTGAGCTGGAATTGGGGCCTCAGTCTCAGACTGAGCTGGGATCGGGGCCCCGGTCTCAGACTGAGCTGGGATCAGGGCCCCGGTCTCAGACTGAGCTGGAATCGGGGCCCCGGTCTCAGACTGAGGTGGGATCAGGGCCCTGGACTCAGACTGAGTTGGAATCAGGGCCCCAAACTCAGACTGAGCTGGAATCAGGGACCTGGTCTCAGACTGAGCTGGAATCAGGGCCCTGGTCTCAGACTGAGATGGAATCGGGGCCCTGGTCTCAGACTGAGATGGAATCGGGGCCC
>CAUYQV010197023.1:0-11608 GCA_963574575.1 Galagoides demidoff | reverse complement strand
GGAAAAGTTGATAAAGTTGGTATCAACCAAGATGTGGTAAGGTGGGCCCAGTTGTATATAAGCAGGAAGGATATTGGGGGACTTCTCTTGCCTTTGGCATGCGGGGATCTTTCTTTTCAGGTTTCAATCTATCCCTTTTTTTTGTGTGTGTGACAGAGTCTCATTATGTCCCCCTCAGTAAAGTACCATGGTGTCACAGCTCACAGTAACCTCAAACTCTTGGTCTTAAGTGATTCTCTTGTCTCAGCCTCCCGAGTAGCTGAGACTATAGGCACCCGTCACAACACCTGGCTATTTTTCGGTTGCAGTTGTCACTGTTACTTAGCAGGCCTGTGCCAGCCTCAGTGTATGTGGCCGGTGCCCTACTCACTGAGCTACGCCTGCTGAGCCAATCTATCCTTTTCTTTAAGCCTCTCATCTCCGAGATTAAGCATTCCCTTCATGGTTGCATACTTTCTTGTTTTCTTTTGCTTCCCCATGCTCACACCACTCTTGTTTCTTCCCTTCTGTGCCCTTCTATTTAGAGTTCATCTTTTATAAACAGCACATAATTGGTTGTTTGTTTTCATCCAGCCTGCCTTTCTTTGGTTTTCTTTTATTGGAGTGCTCAGTTCATTTACATTTAATGTAATTATGATATAGTTGGTTTAAGTCTACCAAATTGTTTCCCAAATTGTCTTCCTCCCCCAGTCTCCTTCATCACCCCAGAACTCAGCAAAAGGCCTGTTGGAGAAAACTGGGGGGAAATTGGACATATGTCTGGGCTTCTCTTGATTTCAATGAATCATGCAGGCCCACACAGCTATTAGAAGGTTCTCTGATTTTTTTTGACTCCCACAACGTCTCTCTGCATACAGCAAGCCTAATCCTCAGTTCTCATCCACATTTCTCAAATGCCCCAGGGAGGAATGAGGAAAATGGTTACTGATTCAAGAGAGGAATGATTCTTTCCTCTCTTGAATATTATATAACAAAAAAAAAATGGAACATAGATTATGCAGGACAATAAAGTAGTCTAAATTTCCATTTATATTATAGCTATATTCACAGATTGTTTTAACATCTTGATACATTTGCTTAATCTTTCCCCCTCCACCTTCCACCTCTCCACACATACACATTTGTATTATTTTTGCAGAACACTGAAGTTTCAGATATCATGGCACATGATTAGCCAAATGTTTTAGCATGTATCTCCTCGAAGTAGACATTCTCCTAATATCCACAAGACCATCGCCAAACTCAAGAAATTGAATGTTGCTACAACATTATCAAATATACACTTCCTATTCAAATTTGCTCAACTGCCCCCCAAATATCATTCATATATATATTTAAAAATCTAGGACCAAAACTAGGATAAATTGTATATAGTCTTATGATTTTTTTAGTTTTTTAAAATCTAGAACAGTCTCTTCATCTTTAATCATCTTTCCTGACCACTGACATTTGGATTTGCCTTGTTGTTTCCTCACTATTAGATTTAAGTTAAAGATTTTTTGGCATGATGCCACATAAATAATACTGTGTCCTTCCCACTGTATCATGTCAGGAGGCACATGTTATCAGTTTGTCCCACTACTGGAGGTGCTATGCTTGATCACTTGTTTAAGGCGAGGTTCACCAGGTCCCTCCAGTGTAAGAACGTCTTTTCCCCTTTGTAATTAATAAGTAATCTATGGGGTGATACTTTGAGACTGAATGAATATCTTATTCCCCCCAAACATCTCACTCAGTGGTTTCAGCATCCATTGAGGACTTCTACTTGAAGAATGATTATATTGTTGGCTGGGAAATGGTGCTTTTTGAATTCTATCATTCCTTCTGTATGTCTATGCAGACATCCTTTTGTAAAGAAGAGCTTTCTTTTCTCCTACCTTTATATAGTACTACTGTGGCCTCATTGATATCTTTTTGTTATAATCCAATACTATCATTTGTCATCGTAATCCTCAAATTGTCCTAAATTTGGCCAGCAGGTGGCCCTTCCAGCAGACCCTATGTCCTTTTCATGTGTCTCCATTGTTCTCTGAACACTTCCTTGCTTTCTATACCATAAGATCCTCCAGAGTCACCTTGACCTTTCCTTGCTCCATTCCTAGAATGAACTATGTCTTCAAGGAGGGTAGTGGTGTCCAGCAGTCCCTGGTACATGGTGTGTCCACACACAGTGGCAGCACTAATGGTGTCTATATGGTTCCAGTGCTGGAGAGTGATTCAGGACATTTTTCCTGCTGCATAGCTTCCCACACATTATTTTCTGGCCCTGCTAGGGATTTTATGAGCTGTCTGAAACTATTTAATCTTTCCTTGTGCAGTAAGTGAACCAGAATGTCTGTTGCTTATAGCCAAAGACTCTGATTGGTACCAGCACCAAATGATTCACACAAGAAGCCTGAACTTCCTGTGCTTTGGGTAGCAGCAGATAATCTGGAGTCTGTGTAAAAGTGTGATGTCATAATGGCTCATAAGAGCAGACTCAGTAGAAACCAATTCAATAGCACTTTTCAGTTCCTTGGTACTTTAAGCATTATCTTTAATATCCTTGACATGTTTGAGAGATGTATTATTTTACTCATTTAAAAGATGGGAATTTGAAGTAAATGTTAGAAGAACATGTATTAGAACTGAACTGTTTGAAGATAAAAGGTGTACGGATAACTCAAGTCTAAAAATAAAACAGAAAAATACTCCCAAAATAAATTTTTTTGGTAATCACTTCAAGAAGTTCAAGCAATGATAGCATCCAAATGTTACTATGTAGAGCTAATTGTCCTTGACTGGGTCATTTATCTGCAGAGAGTTTTACATTGAAGTCGTGAAGATATGCCAGCAACAAGTGAAAGGATTGTACTGAGAATACAGTAAAAGAAGTCTGGAGTAAAAAGAAACAGGATATAAATTACTGAGCTAGAATGTTAATTTTAAATGATGGAGGTTTGTCACAGGTGGTTGAATTAAACATCTGATCCACATTAACTTTACTCCCTCTTTGTAAACTGCTCATAACTACTCTGGACATTTTCATATGCTTTGTCTTGGCTCAGTGATTCCCCCTGAAGGTGAATTGCCTGGAGGTGGCATGTATTAGTGCACACTAATCCAAGTATTTGTATTAGTTATTGTTTGCTGCAAACACATTAGCTCTATGTTAGTGGCTTAGAACAACGTACATTTATTATCTCATAGTTTCTGTGGATCAGGAATCTTGGCCTGGCTTAACTGGGTCCTCTGCTACATGGTCTCTCAGGTTATTGACGGAGGTAAGGATTCCTTAGTTTTGCCTTCTTTCATGAGAAACTCTTAATTCTTTTGTCAGGCTGAATTTTCCAAAGATGATCTCAGCAATCTTTTACACCCCACATGCTCTTTCTTCTGTAATATGATCTTACCACTCCCCTCCATTAAGAAGTGGGGCCTACAATCCCTCTCACTGAAAATAAGCAGGCTGGTGACTCACTTATAAACAAGAGGATATAGTGAAAGCAATGCTGCACAGCTTTTGAGGCTGTGTCAGAAGACATTAAACAGTTTCTGCTCTGCTGCTGAGACATTCAATTTTGTAGCTGTGAGACACAATATAACAAGCATGACTACCTCCAGGCTGCCATGCTGTGAGGAAGCGCAACCTTATGGAGAGGCTGCTTTTAGTGTTCCAGTTGAAAACTTCAGGTAAGGTCCCAGTTGACAGCTAACATTAAACACCAGACATGTGAGCGAAGAGGCCTCTAGATGCTTCCAGTTTCCAGCCATCAAGTCACCACCAGCCATAGTTTTCTCAGCTGAGGCTCCCAGTATTATGGAGCAGGGACAAGAAATTCTAGCTGTAGACTTCCAGAATGCCTGATCCACAGAATCCATGACTATAATAAAAAGATTATTTTGAGATGGTAAGTTTTGGAGTAGTCTGTTACCCACCAATAGTAACTGTAAGACATTTCCCAGCTGGGAGACTCTGGAGCATTACTTCTAGATTCTATTCAGAGGAAGTCACAAAACCTTGTTTAATTCCCTACTCAGCAATTGTCAGAATCAGTAAAGCCAGCACAGTGTGTTAGTTATCTATTCAAGTCATGGTTTGGTGCATAACAAAGCACTCCATATCTTAGTCGCTTAAAACAACACATGTCCTAAGTATGCCGATTTTTATCTTTACAAGTTACGTGACTGTATTAATTTACCACATGTACTCTGAAGCTATGCATTATGGATCAATTAAAAAATACACATTTATTATCTCACAGCTTCTGTGGGAATCTCTGCATGGCTTTTCTAGGTTCTCTGCCATCTCATATGAATGTTCGCTTATGGCTCATTGTGCTTGTTGACAGCATTCGTTGGTTGTGCTACACTGGCCTCTCCTACATGGCTGCTGCAAAAAGGCAAGATGAAAAGCCAACAGATAGAGTCTAGTTGCAAGACAGAAGACACAATCATTTGGAACCTAATTGCAAAAGTGATATCCCACCATCTTTGCTATATTTTATGAATTAGAAGCAATTCACTAGGTCTACCCACACTCAAGGGAGAGGCTTACACGAGGGTGGTGGGGATCACTGGAGGCACCTTAGAAGACAGCTGACTAATCAAGGACATTGTTATGATAGGGTGTCACGACAGTCCTTCATGAATGAGCTATTTCTAGAACAATGGAAAACAAATTTTGAGCTTCCTGTGATCCAAGGTATCTCTGGATCATTCTTCTCTGATTTTAAAAATGAACACCTTGGGGAAATTATGATTACTGAAAATTTTTGTTTATTTTCGAGGACAGATATTTCTTAAAACTTACCCTTAAATAAGTCCATTGTCACAAAAAAAAATTAGATGATATTGCAGGGTGGTTTTATTTGCATTTCTCTGATGATTAGGGACAATGAGCTTTTTTTTTCAAATGCTTCTTAGCCATTTGTCTGTCTTCTTCAGAAAAGGTTCTATTCATGTCTCTTGCCCAGTGATAGATAGGATTGTTAGCTCTTCTTTTGTTAATTTGAGATCTCTGTAGATTCAAGTTGCCAACCCTTTGTCAGATTCATAACATGCAAGTATCTTTTCCCATTCTGAAAGTTGTCTATTACTATGAAGCTTTTCAGCTTAATTAAGTCCCATTTGTTTATATTTGTTGTTGCAATTGCCACTGAAATTTTCTTCATAAAATCTTTACCCACACCAACATCTATAAGAGTTTCCCCCATGTTTTCTTCTATAATCTTTTTTATCAATTCATGTATTAGATTTAAATCTTTCATCCATCTTGAGTCAATGTTTTAAGTGGTGAAAGGTGCAGGTTCAGTTTCAGTCTTTTACATGAGGTTATCCAGTTCTCCCAGCACCATTTATTGAATAGGTATATGCTTTTGTTTGGGCTATCAAAGATTATTTGGTGATAAGAGACTGGTTTCTTCTCTTGGTTTTCTATTTGGGTCCATATGTCTATGTCTCTATTTTTGTGCCAATACCATGCTGTTTTGATCACTGTGGACTTGTAATATAACCTAAAGTCTGGTAGGGTGATGCCTCTGGCATTTTTATTACTAAGAATTGCCTTGGCTACACATTTTTTTTCTGGTTCCATACAAAATGAAGAACTATTTTTTCCAGTTCTTCAAAGTATTCTCTTGGTAATTTAATGGAGATTGCATTAAATCTGTATATCACCTAACCCCAGTGAGAATAGTCCACATCACAAAGTCCCAAAGCTATAGATACTGGCATGGATGTGGAGAGAAGGGAACACTTTTACACTATTGGTGGGACTGAAAACTAATACAGCCTCTTTGGAAAGAAGTATGCAGAATCCTCAAAGAACTCAAAACAGACCTTCCATTTGATTCTGCAATCCTACTCCTAGGTATCTACTCAGAAGAAAGAAAAATCATTTTATCATAAGGACATTTGAACTAGATTGTTTACTGCAGCTCAATTTACAATCGTCAAGATGTTTAAACAACTTAAATGCCCATCAACACAGGAATGGATTAACAAACTGTGGTATATGTATACTACGGAATACTATTCAGCCACAAAAACTGATGGAGATCTTACATTTTTTTGTATTAACCTGCATGGAGTTGAAACACATTCCTCTTAGTAAAGTATCACAAGAATGGAAAAGCAAGTATCCAATGTACTCAATACTAATATGAAGCCAGTAGAGAATCTAATACATGTCCACATGAGAAAAACTCAATTTAATTCAAGATGAGGGGAAGGGAGAGAGGGGAGGTGGAAAGGGGATTGGTGTGCTCTCACTTAGAGGGCACAATGTGGGGGTATATGGCACAACTCCTGGTGGTGGGGCACGACTACAACAGGGAATATACATAACAAATGCAAACATTGTAACCTAATTCTTTGTACCCTCAAATTAACCTAAAATTGAAAAAAAATGTTCACACCACAAAAGAATGATGTGAGGTGATAGACATGTTAATAAACCTGATTTATTCACTCCTCAATGTCACATTGTATCTTATAAATATATACATTTATTTGTCAATTTAAAATAAAATATGAGTAATTTGATTAAAAAAGGCATTAGGGGTTCAAAAATTTTATTCAGCCCAGGATCACATGCATGGAGAGGGAGGGGGCAAGATAGAGGATGTCTAGTACTAGTTGTTGCTCTATGTAAATATAAATCAGCTTAAAAGTATTGTCACTAGCCCAGCTCAGTGGTTCATCTCTGTAATCTTACAACTCTGGAAGGCTGAGGCAGGTGGGTTGGTTGAGTTTAGGAGTTTGAGACCAGGCTGAGGAATAGCAAGATCCCGTCTCTCCTAAAAACAGAAAAACTAGCTAGGTGTTGTGGCGGGTGCCTATAGTCCCAGCTACTGGGGAGGTTGAGCCCAAGAGTTTCAGGTTGCTGTGAGCTAGAATGATGCCAGGGCACTCTACCCAGGGCCACAGAGTGAAACTGTCTCAAAAATAAAAAGTATTGTCCCTGATCCTCTCAGGATTCCTTCCCACCATCTTCACACTACCCCCTGTTGCATTTTTAATTTACATATTTTCCTGTTAACCATCACTTAACCTATAACTTCCCCTGAAGAAGAGCTTTGTGCCTCATCAGGAATCTCTTTTATTAGGTAAATTCCTTACTTTTTTCCTTTCGAAATATTCCATGCACTTTTCCAATGCCATGTTCTCCTTCTCTTATGACTGTATATTTCTTTAAATGACAAGCCCCACAGTTGTAAGTTACGGAAGATGCCAGAGGAGAGGATGCTGTGGTTTACCTAGAGGACCTCCAAAAATCTAGAACCATGATTTTCAACTGGTGTGCCAAGAGAGGATCTTAGGTGTGCTATGAAAAATTTTAAAGATCATTAATCAAGTTATTTTCAAAAAACATTCAAAGCACAGTAAGTATATTCTTTTTTTACTCTTTTTTTTTTATCAACATAATTTAAGTGTGCCATGTAAGTTTAACTATAGGTTCAAGTGTGCTGTGAGACAAAAAAGGTTGGAAAACACTGATCCAGAAAGATGCCTTATTCAGTTGGTTGAGAAACAAAAAAATTACAGGAAAAAATGGCAGGGAAATAAGTTGCCCTCATCCTAAGGAAACTATCCACAGTCTACTATCAGCACATGAGGGGCTAGTGGAGTGACACAGAGACAGCTGGTTCTGGGGGCTGCAATGACATACCCAAGAAGGTAGGAAGTGGACGCCCAGGCGTGAGAGCACCAAGGACATCAGGAAGGCCCTTTGAGGAGTTCAGGAAGGCTCAGTTGAAAGGCCTCCCACTTATTCAGCCATTATAGGGTAGGACATGAAGGGTTCAAAGCACCAGTGACAAAAGAATACAACCATCCAACATTGGAAAAGGGAGAGAGAGGTGTGAGGTAGTATGAAAGTACTAATGTCCTTATGGCTTATAGCAGACAATCAATAACTGTCTAAAATTGGAAAAGGCAGCCAAAATATTCCAATTCTTCGTGTGAGCCCAGAAATTCGACATTACTGTGATCCTAGGCAACAGAGTGAGACTCTATCTTTCTATAAATGAATCAATGCATAAATAGTCCAAATACAACCAATTAATACCTTTTTTTTTGAGACAGAGTCTCACCATGTTGCCCTCTGTAGAGTGCTGTTCGTCACAGCTCATCGCAACCTCATACTCCTGGGCTCAAGTGATTCTCTTGCCTCAGTCTCTCAAGTACCTGGGACTACAGGTGCCTGCCACAATGCCTGGCCATTTTTTTGTTGTAGTTGTTTTTGTTTAGCTGGCCTGGGCCGGGTTCAAACCCGCCAGCCTGGGTGTATGTGGCTGGTGCCATACCCACTGTGCTACAAGCGCTGAGCCCACTTAATACTTTTTTAGTTTTTGAATTTGCATTTATTATTTTGTTAGGAGACTCGCTCCCATTGGAGTCCAGTGGCATGATCATAACTCACTGCAGCTTCGAACTCCTGGGCTCAAGTGACCTTTCTGCTTCAGCCTCCTGAGTAACTGGGATTATACGTATGTACCATCACTCTCAGCTTTTTATTAATAATGACTTTTAGAAGAATCGTTTGGGAGATAACATCTTGTGGTGAAGAAATGTGGATTAGGAATTCTTCAGTTTCACTTACATTTTTTTCTATAATATTCGAGTGCAATGAAAAGTAGCACTTTATGTAGCATTTAGCTATTTTATTCTTATTTTAATCAAGAAATAGAATTTTCTTAAAAGTCTTCTCATCTGGATCTGTGTCTATCTATTTAACTATCTTTTTTGCATAAGCCTAGGCAGTTTTCATCTCTTCCAACTTCAGTGACAATTGCTTCTGGATGGTGTTTTCTGGGTGACTTGTCAGCTTTCTTGACATTGCGCTTTTCAAAATGATTAGAATTCTTCAAAGTAAGCATGTATTATGCTGGAAAAAAAAAGAAGGCTAATTTTTCTTTAAAAAGGAAATAAATAAATAAGACAGCCAGAAGGAAAGAGGAAGTGAGAGCAGAGGGAGGGAGGGAAGGAGGGGAAAAGGGAGACGAAAAGCAGAAAATCCTGGAAGCAAATCTGCCATGGTATTAACAGTTGTTTATTCTGGATGGCTGTAAGAGGGAAATTTTAATTTTATCCTTTATAGTGCCTTGTTTTTTTATTTCTTAAGATTTTCAAGACCACTCTTTTGTGTTATTGAGGACATAGGAGCTTTTGGTCATTATGGAGCTTTTTCTTCCAAAGGATAGTCGTGAAGAGTAGAACCACCATTAAGGGAGAGGTTGAAAAATATTTTTACTTTGCAAAATGCTCCTCATAATGAAAAAGGTTGAGAATGAATCCACTACACAGCCTCTTTTAAACCACTCATGCAAGTATTCTGGAGGGAATCTCTGGGTAAGTTTTATGGGACAAGAGTAAACAATTGAGAGCTGACATGTGTCACTTCTCATTGATGAATCACAGGCTTGCTGAATATGCCTCCCTTAGCAAGCAGGTGGCCACCTGGCGGGAAAACCCTATGAAGCTCCAAGGATATGAGCACACCAACTCAGAACCAGTCATATGGACACACTTCTATTTGCATGTGAAAATGCGATGGCCTTATGTTTTATATTTAGAGTTACCCTTTGAGGTACATACCTAGAAAACTTGAAGTTGTTCAGATGTAAGCCTTGTGTAAATTTTAAATATTCCTCTTGTAAAAACTAAGTAAATGTCAACTTAGAAGTTTCTGGTATTGTAACATTTTCTTTGAAGAAATGTTAAGCTTATCATAAAAGGAATTCCAGTAAGAAGAAAAAACCCAACTCTGTACTATTTTTGGAAGGCCACTGAGATCTGTGAGGGGGATTTTGTCTTGAATGGATTTGAGAGCATAAAAATCTTGATAAAGAACTCCTTATGCATATTTCCAGTTTAACAAATTACTTCACTATGGAAGAATAAATCAGTTAAAAAGTAAATGGAATGCATCAAATAGAAAATTATTTTGTATAATCCCGGCACTCAAATCAAAGCAATGGCAGATTCATGATAGCAGATCAAAGGCTGTGGCATAGCAGTAATTTTCTCCTAACCAACAACTAAATGGTTTGAAAATTTTAATATATTGCCAGGAGAGAGGCCACCAAGGAGTGAATGAGTCTCAGAAGCCATCACTGGTGTCATCCCTTCAGAATGTTGGAGCTGGAAGAGCCTCTAGCTGGATACTAGAGGATAAGAAACTGCTTCTAGCTGCAAATGCAAGGGAGGACTTGGACAAACTGTCATTTGAGCAAGGCCTTGTGGGAAATCTCGAGTTTCCACATAATGAACCATAAGTTTCCAAGTAGGGGAATTAGGGGAATAGCTTTTATTTCCTATTTGGTGGTGGGAATTTGTTGCAGCAATCTAGATATTTAGTAATTTTGAGAAATCCAGTCTCTGTGCTAAATGCATCAAAAATTAATGATGCAACACCCATCTAGTTGGCTCTGGGGGCTGATTTCCTCCCTACTTTTGGGAGCTTGGGAAAAATCTGGCTCAGTAGGTCTGAATTAGCTCAAGGAATGGATAGGCTGATACCAATTACTGGGTCTGAAGGCTCCCTTTTTCTGACAAGGTCACTTGTGCAACCATGAAATTTCTATTATGTCACATAGTAGCATCAATGTTCCACAACCTCCTGACCCTGGAACTACTACATGGAGCATAACAGTGGGAGGGGCATGCCCTCTCTACTGAATTGCTGGCCATAGTCAGCAGGGGGATAATTCAAGTTTAGGGGGATTGCACTTGCCTTATCATTCCTCTGCTTATTGACCCATCAATAGATACTGTTTTGTTTTGTTTTTTACAGGCACCATATATCACTAGTGGTGTGTCCTGACCTCTTTACACAATGGTCAAACACTTGATTTTTTTTTGGGGGGGAGGGTCATCTTACAGGTACATTTATTCAAACCACAAAGTAAAGGGTGTTATATAAGTATATGACAATTTTCCACGTTCCCATCCAACCTAGCTTGCTCAAATTTACAAGCACACTGATGTTTCATCTGATAAATGCAATATAAGTAAAGATGGTTAATGATGGCCATGAGCAGGCCCAGAACCTGAAGCTTTCAGAGCTTTTTTGCTTTTATTCACATATCCCCCAGGCTAGTTGCTTACAAATGTGATCAGCTAAGTTTTCTAAATGTCTAGTCAAAGAAATTGTCTCCAAATGTTATAACTCTGCATTTTAAATATTTCTGATTTTTACAGTAATAATAAGGCAAGATTATGTGTTATTATTGATTATATTTTAAATGACATTCATCATTTTCTCTCTAATACAAAAGCAGTACATGCTATTGTAAAGAATTTGGTATATGTAAAAAAGCACAAAGAAAAAAAATCCCCTGTAATACTCCCCTAGAAATAACTTCTCATTTCATCTTTTTTTTTTTTTTGAGACGGAGCCTCAAGCTATCCCCCTGGGTAGAGAGCCATGGCATCATAGCTCATAGCAACCTCCAACTCCTGGGCTCAGGCGAGTCTCCTGCCTCAGCCTCCCAAGTAGCTGGGACCAGAGGCACCCGCCACAACCCCCGGCCATTTTTTGGTTGCAGCCATCATTGTTGTTTGGCGGGCCCGGGCTGGGGATTTGAACCCGCCACCTTAGGTGTATGTGGCTGGCGCCTTAGCC
>CAUYQV010197019.1:0-59457 GCA_963574575.1 Galagoides demidoff | reverse complement strand
GGGCTGGGGATTCGAACCCGCCACCTTAGGTGTACGTGGCTGGCGCCTTAGCCGATTGAGCCACAGGCGCCGAGCCAACCACTCTAATTCTTAAGAAGAAGGCTTTGAGTAGGCAATGTTAGTCAACACAATTCATAGTCCCAGGTTACAAGGAACAGCTATCATAAATATCTATTTACCTGAGATTGGGGGGGGGGTTGTCTTGTTTTATTTTGTGGACTCTGGGGGGTAACTCTTTTTTATATATGTAATTTTACTTAAATTGGACCACATCAAATAGACTGAAGTATTCCAAATTTTTGAATTACAAAAGGAAAATAAATTGTTTTGTTTTTGCTTTTTCCCTCCTCTTCATCTTCCCCTTTCCTGAGACATGTCCTAGGCCTTTCAAGACAATATATGTGGATACCATGTATATTTTCCTTTTTCTTTTTATTTATTTCCATTTTCAAATAAACATATGGATATGTCCTTATTGCATATAACTTTGCTTGTATGCGTATCTGCATTGATACATAAATACAGGTACAATTATACCAGTAGAGACATATGTGTTTGTTGTTTTTTGTGCAAAACTTTTTGCTTGTTGCTTTGCTCTGGGAGCTGGCTTTTATGTCCCAGATTTTGTCACTCACAATGCCAAAGTACCCATCCTTAAATAAGAATATTCTCATGCTTTGACGTTTCCATTTCTTTTTAATTTTCCTTTCATTGTTTGGGATTCATTGAGGATACGAAGAATTGATATTTCTCTTTCTTTAGGATAAGTGCCTGGAACTGAGACTTCTTGGCCAAAGGGTTATGTATACTAGTCATTGTAATCCATAGTGCCAAATGGCTTTCCCCAATACTGGCAACTAACTGTCTATTTGACCTTTCTCCGTACTGTTGAAAGCAATGATAGTAGAGCTTTAAAGTGTTCTCCAGTCTGATAAACATTCAGGACTATCTCCTTAATTTAATTTGCATGTTTCTAACCAGTAATGGAGTTAACCATATTTTACATGTTTGTTCACCATTTTGATTTACTCTTCTGTGACCTTCCTCTTCATATTCTTTGACATTTTTATTGGGGTGCATGTTTTTCTTGAGAATTCTTAAAATCATGCTGTGCATATTAATCCTTTGGCTGTCATCGATTTTGCATTTCTTTTCAAATGGAATTGACCATTTACCTCTCGAGTTTGATGTTTCATCTTTCACGTGTTTATTAAAAATAACATCAACCATCTCCACATATTTTAATATGAGCTTCTGAATTTCTAGTGTTAGTTAAGGAAAACTCACTAACTTTGAGATATATATGTAGCTTCTCGGATATTTTTCCAAGATATTCATAGTCTATTTCTTATGTTTAAATTTTAATTGATCTGGAAGATGTTTCTGGCCAATAAAGAGCAGAATTTTACTCATCTTTTCATGTGGAAGCTACTTTGCCACATTCTTTGTTCTGGCACCATCCTACTCAGTAGAAAGTGTACTGTTGTCACATTCAAAATCTCATTTATGCCTGGACCTATTTCTGGGTTGACTATTTCATTCCACTGATCTATACACTTATTCCCTTGTGTTACCATTGATTTGTAGCTTAATAATCTCTGGATCTGCAAAGTCAGGCACATCTTATTCTTCATTTTTTTATAAGCTTCTGGCTATCAATGACTTTATTATTCTATATAAAATTTAAGACCATTTTCTTTAAATGAGCTAAAATTTAAGATCATTTTATTTAAAAAAAAAAAAAGCCCCATTGATATTTGCATAGGATTTACAGAAATAGAGCTGCTTTTTTTTTTTTTTAAACTTAAATCTTCAGGAAGGTAATTTGACCTTAGGTGTAGTTTTCTTTTCCTTATGTTTACTGGAAAAATTCATACAAACTGGCCTATGGGGAGATACTTTTATTTGAAGTATGAAGTATAACATAAATCTTTGAAATAATTCTGGCAATGTGACTTTTATTCCTCTGTGTACAGATAGAAAACAGAAGGTTAAGTTTCCATAGAAAACAAAAAGGAAAACATTTCATTTTATTATTCCACTTGTATCTCAAGGGAATAATTCTTCATAATGCTTTGGGGTCAAGAATGGGGATATAGAGAGGAAGAAAATGTCATGTTTTTCCTATTTTCATAATTGACAAGTGCATTATTAAACATCTAATTTTTGCTTGTGGTCTGGCATAGTTTAATGAAAGACATAACTAATAAAAACGTAGGGTATACTTCATCCTGAGATTCTTGGCCAGATATCACATAAGAGATCCTAGAATTGAACACATCTATTCTGAAATCAAGTAAGAATATCTTCACACACTAATTTTAATTCATATTACATACATTTTTTATTTTGCAAGATACTTGGGTCTTTGAAAAACCTAAATTTCATTGTAATGAAGTACATTAGTTTTTTGATTTGATAGAAAGAACATAGGGTTGCTGCTTTATAGACTTGAATTCAAATTCTGTCTCTACTGTGACATTAGCCAAATTTTGCAATGAGTCTGAGCCTTGAGTTCTTCTTTTTTAAGATAATGATAATTTTAGAGAAAATTTGGGGTAATTGCAAGAAATTAATGGGACCAAGAGATCTAGTTCTATGACTAGAAACGGTAAAATTTTAAATATACTTTTGTTAACAGTAGGAAGTACGTTTTATTTGTAACAATTCTACTACCTATCTATTTACAATCAATAAAAATAAGGGCTCTGTTAACTGTTTCACTCAAGATAAATATTTTTATTACTAATTATGAACCACATGTCATCCTCCACACTGTAGATACTGAAGCAAATAAGACAGGTGGACTCTTTTCTCTGATGGAGCTTATATTGTAAGAAGAAAATATGTATAAGACAAAGAATTAAGCATAATAACCATGAATTTCGAAAAGTGTTAGAAAGAAAATAATATGATATGATGTAGTAATTAATTAACGATGCATTCATTTGCCTGTTCGAAGGTTCCATTTGAATAGTTTAAGTGCTGATAATATATATCCTATTTTATTTCAAGTATGAAATATTTTTAAAATTGAAAAATAAAAATATGCTTTACAGGAATTGATTAAATAATTTGTAATTAGTACATCACTTTCTTAATGGGTGCTTCATTACTAAAATATTTTTGAGGTCGTAGTATATTCTAATTGCATATTTATTAGTGTCCATTTCATTTTTTTTTTTTCAGTTTTTGGCTGGGGCTGGGTTTGAACCCGCCACCACCAGCATATGGGGCCAGCGCCCTACTCCTTTGAGCCACAGGTGCTGCCCATTAGTGTCCATTTCGATATAAAAATAAACTCACAAGCAACTCCTACTTTGACCCATGGATCTAGTTCTCAAGGGTGTGGTTACCAAGAAGAAGCGAAATGGCTCTCTGCCATCAAGTATCTCTTGATACTCACAGTGAAAACTACTCACTTTTGCCATCACTGCAAACAATGAGATTAGTCAAACAAGTCTCCTGGGTTTGGGACCTTACCTGCGAATATGAACAAAAAGGCACTAAATAATAATACACAGTAAGATGATAATGGGATTTGCTAATAAATCATAAATTCCCAAAATGTAGCTTCAATTAAAGGTTATGTTTAAAACATATCACACTTTTTAACAATGTAAGAAACAATTTTGGAGTATTCAGTAATAGCATCATGATGACTTACACATATGGTGGAAGTCCCTATCTTTTCACTCCCATGGAGATGGAAAGTAGCCAAGAACATACATGGACATGTATTCACAGGCCTTCTGTGGAAAAATCACTATTGGTGGAATGCGTTTTGAGTTATTACTAAGGAATTGCCACATTGGTCTATAGTCAAAGGAGAGAGAACCTATTTTTTATGCTGTTTCATCACATTAGCCACAGGGGAAATGGAAAAACCTAGATGTCCAGATAAGTCTGCATCTCAGGTCCATCATAAATATTACAATACTATGAAGATTTTCTCAGGGAAAATTGTTAGGAAACACTCCATAAAGCAGATACAGTGAATAAACACGCTTCACTATGCCAACTATTTCCCAGAACTGAGATATTCTTATCCAGGAACAACCCAGTAACATGAGCAATATACTTTCAAATGAAGAAAGAACAAAATGTTAAGTGCTGAGCAATTTCCTCTATTTTACTTTTAGAAAAATCTTACCCTTTCACTATGTATGTCATTTTCAACATTAATTTATTCCTGCACCTAAATTTTTCACTACATAACAACTTTTTGCTTCATCTTTCTTGTTTACCCCAGGACCTGATAGTACTTTATTAGAGTATCTTCTTGGGCTGTTCTATTTTTAATCTAAAAACCTTCCTCACCCAACAAAAGTTTTAAAAAATCCTAAAGCTTCTAACAGTTCTAGTAAGTCCACTTATAGTGCTCTGGCCACCTCAGTTTGGAAAGCTTATACATCACTTTCCCTTTTTAATCAAAGTGAGGAAGGGACAAGAACAATTACTAAATCAAACTGCTTTGACCATTAACCACTGTTTGAAGAAAACCAACACACGTACTACCTCAACCACTACCCGTTTTCCAAATTCCCACTCCAGTTATACACAACGGCCTATTATTCCACCCTTAACCTACTTCAAAGGGCCTTCCCCTGCACCAGACATCATGCACAAGTCTAGCTCGTTTTCTTTCATATATTGTTAAATAAGTTCTTGCCAATTCAATATGCTTTATCAACAGCATGTTTATAAAGATAAAAATTTATGTAATCGGACCAAAATAGGGCTATGGCCTGATTGACCAGGTGACTTTTCATGAAGATTTGGATGAAAGAGCTAGATAGAAACATTTTGCATTAAGGTTGTTCTGAAAACTCCTGGTATAATGTCCTACCAAAGGCTCTTAGTAAACAAATGACAGAAAAAATATCTTGCAGGGGCAGCACCTGTGGCTCAAAGGAATAGGGTGCTGGCCCCATATGCCAGAGGTGGCAGGTTCAAACCCAGCCCTGGCCAAAAACAGCATACATGTATATTGCAGCTAAGTTTTATTACTGCAACCAATAAGAACTGTTCACATTATTTATGATGAATAATGTTTCAAGAGGGACAAGGATTAGAGAAAAATATTTTTTCACATTTTAATTTTTATTTCAATTGAATTTATTTTAATCACATTTGGCATGCCCTGTTATGACATTTGTTTCTTATTCCATTTAAGCATTCATAACTTTATAGATCTTTTCTTTTTACCAATAACTCTTATAATGAGAAATAATTAATTGTTAAAGTAAACCTTGTTGTAGAAAAACTACATCTGATTTTCCTAAAAGTGTTTGCATTTTGTACAGCAAGCAAGAGGAGTATGGATTGAATTTAAATGTCCTCAAAATGCTACCTTTGAAAATCTTCAGTTTTAATTTTAGTACCATTCTCGAAATGTGTTTTTATAACACAGGTCCCTTTTTAGGTCTAATTAGAATCATCATCTTTTCACGCTATCTCTTTGAATGATCAAACTCAACATTCATGGCTTACCTACTTGGGCAAAGCAGTTTCTGTTTTCTTAATGATTCAAAATACAATATTCTGTTAAAAGATGTGAGTTAAGGAAAAGTGAATCAGTTTAGCTCACGATGAGTTATTTCCAGTTCTCTATTTCAATCAGAGCTAAGTTAGTGGAAATTACTCTGGGGGTCTGAAGTTTAAAAATGAGTTAATAAAGTAAATATAATCCTGAGGTTTGAAATACTTGAGCTGTTTCACTTCGGATGCAATGTTCTATGTCTTATTATGTTAGAGCTACAACTTGAGTGATTTAGAATGATTTGTTCAAACAATTTACCCCTTCAATATAGATAGAATCCAAAACAAAAAAATTCCATCCCCAGAACAGGCACTGACTGATCAGACAATAATAACAAGCTCTAACTGGAGGATTAAGAACAACACAGAAATACAATGTTGGACAATAACATGTATGATGAAAGGGAGAGACTCCAAAGTTAGGACTTCTGAAAATTTAATGTTTTTCAAAAGAGGAATAGTGATACTTTAAGTTTAGAGTTAAATGTTAAGGGTGATTATTAACAGGGAAAAAAGATTTTAACCCAATGAAATGAAAAGACAAAAGAAAAACTGAAAACAATAAGTTACATGAAAACTAATAAAATGGTAGCAATAAATTCATATGTAAATGACCAAATGAATGTTAATAGATAAAATTCACTAATTAAAAGAGATTAGTGGTTAGATGCAATACACAGCTATATGTAAAATAAGGCATATGTCAATATGTTTAAATGTGAAGATACAAAGACATTAAAAATTAGAAGTAAGGAAATGGAAGAGAATGTACCAGACATCAATGAGGATCAAAGCGGCAAGGGACACAGACCACGCTCCAGCCAAATGCAACCGAGACAGAAATACGGAACAAACATAGAACAAATGCAAACTATGTTTTGAGATTTTTAACATGTCTTTCTAAATAACAGAGCAATCAAGAATAAATCATAACAGATTATAATGTGAGTGAACAGTAATGAAAAATTAAGTTTTCAAAATACTACCGTATGGTATGTGGTGAAAAAATTATAGGTTTAACATGTAGGGTAGACAAGATGAAAATCTTGAAAGGCATTATCTTCAGGAGTTAGAAAAATAGGTGAAATAAAAATAAAATGAAGGTAATAAAAATATAGAATTAAAACAGAGTTCTTGTTTCTATGGCAACTCTAATATTCTTGTTAAAAATAACTCAAATGAGGCTATACCAACAGATAGAAGATAACAGATAGATGATTATGATTGGTTTCTGGCTATATGGCAGGCCTAAAATTCTTGTTAAAAACCACTAAGATAGGGTTAGACAAAGAGAAGACAAGGGATGATAGGTAGACTAAGGCAGTGGGTAAAATGCTTGAAAGTATTTTTATAAAAAATAAAAAGGTGTATTTTTAATAAACATGTGAAAACATTTCCACCTCAAGAGTCAACAGAAAAGCACAGATTAAAACAAAATTAAAAGATATCTTCCCACAAAAGAGATTGGCGGTAATTTAAACGTTAACAACATCAAGTCTCAGTAAGAAGTAGGAACAACATGGACAATTATACACCACTGGAAGGGATGCAAGTTGATGGAAGAAACTGGAGAATAATTTAGCATTATCTAATAAAATGTGAAATGTGCATCCCTTGGGACTCAGCAGTTCTACTATTAAATATAAACTCAAAACTATAAGATCTGGGGAAAACATGCCCTTGTGTGTAAAGAAACTAACACAAATGTTAATAGTAGCACTGTTTCTGTAAAAGAAAAAACAATCCATTAATAGTTGACCAATTACATAAATTGTGGCATCAACATAACCACAGTTTCATACTGTATCAATCCTGATAATTGTAAAAATTATCAGGATCAATCTGGTATCAATCCTGATAATTGCAAAAGATAATAAGTTGTAGTCCCTCTTTGAAAAGAATATATAGTATAGTTTCATCCATAGAAAGATGAAAAAGGAATACAGAATGTATAAAGTTAAGCTCTGAGTGGGAGGGAAGGGCTTGTATTCAAGAAGAGGGGAGATTTACATGGTAATGGTAATGTTCTTCCTTCTTGAATAGATGGGGGGGTGGGGGTGGGTACATCAGCGTTTCTTTTAATATTGTTATTCAGACCTTATAAATATATGGTAACATGTCCTCAATAATTAATATAAAAAATTTGGAAAACATTAAAATAAAAATAGTGCACAATGTAAAAAAGAGACTCCATTTGACAGAGTCTGAAGTATCTGCAAGACACCCAGAGGCAGGAGTCCCAGGGAAGTTGGAGATGTGCCTCCAGAGTGAAGCATAGAAGTCTTGGCAGAGGAGATATATTTGTAAATGTTTTCTAATGGCTTCAAGGTCCCAGATCAGTAATTCTGGATGTTAGAAAAGATGAAATTCCCTGGTGTAAAGTAAAAATTTCTGCCTTTTTTGTTCAGGGAAAATGTTCCTTGTTGCTCACAGAGAAATGCCAGTGCATTGGGTCATTGTGGGGGGTTGGGTTTTTTTCTGTATTTGGTTTAGGTTTTAGCAAATTCAACCCCTCCCCCCACACATACACACAAACACACACTAGGATATTTTAATGAAAAATACTTGCCTAATGTCATCCAACCACCTTATTGAGAGTTCACTGCCGCATTCTCTAGTGAGGAGAATCAGGAATAGCTTTAGGGCTCAACCCACCATTGTTATATCCCATCTGTGCTGTGAGCATGAATGTAACCAAGGCTACCCAAACCCGTTTCAATTTCCCCAACCTTTCAGTCCAGTACTTTTGTAGTTTTTTCCCAGATATCTTGGAACCTACAATACCATTTGTAGTTAAAACACTTTTCTCAAATTCCTAACTTAGAAACCCTTGTTTTGAACTAGAGAGTAAGCCTTCTTCAAGAGGAAGGATATGTTGCTCCCAAAGCATGGGGTTTTCTCGAGTAAGCATGCAATAAAAGCAAGGGAACAAATGTGACTGTTTGGAAATCAAGATGAAGTAAAATTGGACCCCCCTGAATGAGTGGTTCAGTCACCCAGCTCATTCTTTTATTTTTATCTTTCACTTCCCTTCCCAAACATCACGTTTCTACCTGGACTTTCTACATGAATCTTTGGATAATCAAGATGATTCCATACTGGTGTTTTTCATCACTTCAGTTGCTGTAATTGCTACTCAGGATTGTGGGTATCTGAACCAATCCCATTCTCTGTGACTAATTGAGGCGCTGCTGTCTGTGACTAGAGAGGAGGAAGAAGTCTGCAAAGCATTCTGGGCATCCACTTGGATTTTGCGTAGACATTTAAGCCAATCCTCCTTGGCTTTTGTACATCCATTGAGGCAAAATTAATCATCCAGGAATTCTCAAACTTACTTCATGAAATTGAGTTAACTCATGCTGACATTTGTTTTTCTTTAATTTTTATCTTTATGCTAGGTTTTTTCAGAAGCTTCATACCAATCACTATACGACACTTTCTCCCTTTTTTGGTCTCTCTTCAGCAGCATGGATTTAAAAGACAGCGATGAAATATTTTAGCATAACTGTATACACACAGGGGCGGGAAAATAAATATTTCTTAGAACAGAACCAGACTTCACAGTCCAGATAAGAAGTAAGCACAGCCCAAATAAGCAATGAACCAATTGCAATAATGTGGGATGCAACTGTCGTGGCTATTAAGTATGCCCACCATGTTCGCACTTGGACCTTGGTATACCAAAAACCATTGTAACCTTGGAATTGAAGTAAAAGTAAATTAAGTTTCTCCCTGAGAGACTTGACTGGAGCATAAAGAAAGTAAACACTGATGGGTCAAACAAAAGCGAAAGGCCTCGGTGCATGTGCTTGGTGGATAGTGGAAAAGACCCGGAGAACAGGGAGGTATGAGGGAGAATTCCCCTACAGCTCAGGAACTTTGCCCAGATGAAAGAAAGTAACTCAACTCCATTGCAGTTTCTACCCAGTAGTTTTCTGAGGAAAAATGGAATACTCCAGAGATGCTTATCCCCGAATGCCACCCCCCATCAGTATGCACCTGTTGTAGGGGATGCCCCCAAGTGTGTTTTTACTCCTGTGCTTATTTCAGGAATATTTGAAAGTCACTGCACACAAGTATGCAAACCCAATTTCTCCATCCTCACAGATGGAATCCCTTATACTCTCACGTCATTCTTTTCAGAAATAGTTCTTCTTGAAATTGACACACTGCCACATCAAGTTGTATGCCCATTGGAATACTTGGAACTATGGAATTCAAGCTATTGGGGAATTTGGAGTGTCCACGACTCCCAAAATGGTTCTGGAGCCTGAAAAGGTAGGTCATTTTTCTTTGAAAAAAGTAATGGGTAGAAACTGGAAGTGGAGTTACTTTCTTTTGTCTGGGAAAGGTTCCTGAGCCGTAGGGGAATACTCTCGTACTCCTCCCTACTCTCCAAATCTTTCCCACTCGCCACCCAGCACATGGACTGAGACCTTTCACTTCTGTTTTGCTTTGGTTCACTGAGAGTTGTTTGTCACTGAACAGTTGAAAGGTCAATGTTCAACAGAGGATCATCTAAAATTTGTTGATACTAAAAAATGTGACCTGAAGAAAATACAAAATCTGTCATATTAGAGTTAGATCTTCTCAAAAATTATCTTGATGATTAACATCTGTGAAGTTAATATTAGGTAATAAAATAGTAAAATACGAATATAAAGAATGATAATGTGTTAATGCAGAAAATTTACGAAAATACACTAAGGAAAAATTCAAATAGTGACCAGTGATTACATGTAGGGATGGAAGGAAGCAGAGACAGAGCGGCTGAAACAGACGACAGCAGAGTAGGAAGGGTAGAAGATACTTGCAGTGGTAGCTTTATTATAGAAGAAACCCATTACCTAGTGAAAGGAAAATGCAAAATAGAACAGATATAACTAATATTAAAAACATATAATTATTCCAACATAAATTGGCTGTAAAATCGGGTCACCATAAGTCATTCAGAACATTCCTGCTCTCTGATGACTTAGGCTCATTTTAGAATAGAATGGGAATCAGAATTAAGGACAAAGAGAGTGAGGTGATGTGATGATAGACAGCTGTGAACAGTGTTCAGTTTCCTGTTTAAATTACATCCAGAAAATGCCAGTAAGACATTGGAGACAACATGAAGACTACTAAGCAAAAGTCTTAAACATTCAGAACAGAAATAAAATGAATGCGGATTTTAATAACTAAACTAGATTCCGATGTATCCTATCAAGTGAGAAAAGAGTGGAAAAAATGTTAATAAACACTAACAGATACACACACATTTGCTCATTAGGCATTTTTGTTTGAAGTTAGTAGAAAACAATTAGCTCCGGAGTTTGGGTTCTTGTGACAACCCATCTCATCCTCCTGCTTTAGTATCCACTGGCGCTTGAATCTGTTGTGAGCTTTTTAAACCTAAGAGACTACATCACTGCTCTATTGTAAAGCAGCCAGCCAGGGTAGAAGGAAAGGTTTCCATGCCCTTCGGAAGACAGCCTCTGGTCCACACTGCTCCCTCGCTTCCTAACTCTGCCCCAGCCACACCAGCCACAGCCAGTCCCCAGACATTCCACAGTCTTCCTGCCTGGAGCTTGTGCTGTTGCCTTAACTAAAACAATCTTTCCCCAGCTACACTTAGGATTTCTCAAGAAAGCCTTTCTCTGACCACTGTGTTTGCAATACCAATCCTTTGCTTCCTGTCCCCTTCCTGCTCTAATTTTATTCATGACACATAATCATGATTTATTTATAATAACCCTATGAGATAGCATTGTACTTTACACATTAAGTTTGAGGTTTTTGTTTTGTCTTTTCTGCACCCACACCAGCAACTTTCAACTTACCCACAACTTATAACAGCAAATTAGTTGTAAGTTGTATAGTTATGGAAATAGAGCCATAGATATTTTTAAGTATCTTGCCCAGGGTTACCCAGTTAATAAAGCGATGCCTCTCAGAGGCAATCAGGCAGTTAGTTCCTACCCCTAAGTACTAACCTCTACTGCCTCTCCATGAATGAGTGAATCTGGTCAATGGGAAATACCCAACATTTGTGCAATGCCTTCTGATTTTTTAAACCTGTTCATATCCGAGATCCCACATGCTACACAGAGGAAGCACAGTGCCCTTATCATTTTGTCGGTAAAAAGATTTTTGACAAATCACTACAAATTTTAAAACACCTTCATTTAATATTTAAGAAGTCAGTCCCTGAAAAAAAAAAAAAAGAAAGAGAGAGAAAGAGATGGGGATTTATAGAACAGATTCTATTGAGTAAAATTTTAAAAATTAACACATAAATAGGCTGGTACAATGGTTCACACCTGTATTCTTAGCACTCTGGGAGGTCCAGTCCGGTGGATTGCTTGAGCTCACCAGTTGGAGACCAGCCTAAACAAAAGCAAGACCCTATCTCTACTAAAAAAAAAAAAAAAAAAATAGAAAAACTGAGGCAAGAGGATCACTTGAGCCTTAGTGGGAAGTTGCTGTGAGCTACAACACCATGGCACTCTAGCCAGGGCAACAGCTTGAGCCTCTGTCTCAAAAAAAAAAAAATTAACACATAAATTAATGTTTTGTGATAGCTGCTCAAATAGCCATTTATACAATGTTTTATGACATAATTACACGTAACCCTGTTTTAGTCAAGGTTAAAGAAGCCTTTTTAAGGGGATAAGGAGCAGCTTTAGAACAGAGGGAATGAGCAAGCATCTGTCCTGCAGAGGAGAAGGGTGGGGGAAGCATGTCTAGCTAACAGGTTAGCCTCCGCCAACTCGAGAGCAAGATCATGGTGTAAGTGGCTGAAGTAGACAGGTCGGTGTGCGGAAACTGCTGGGTGGAAGTGAGTGATAAGACAGAACTCCCAAAGGCACAGTGGGCTCAGATTCTGAAGGAGATCGGACTTTCTCCGTAGCACTGAGAAGCCATCTGAGGTGAGGCGAGATGCAAGGAAGAACTGGAAAACTCCTTACAGTTTGGGGACCATTCTGGGTAAAATACTGGCGGTGGCAGCCTAAGGAGGCCCCAGGCCACCATCAGCAGTTTCTTTGCTTTTGCACAGAGTTGGCTTCCAGGAAATTGGGGAAAACAAAACAGCCTCCAGGATGTGGTGTGTCTCCTCTTGGGGTCACTGAAGGGAGAGATGGAAGTGCAGGAGAAATCTCGGGCCAGCTGTGCAGATACAGGCCAAAGGAGACGTCTGCCCCAGTGGGCCTGGCCGCGCAAAAGAACTCAGGCACTCCTAACAGCAGCGTCTGAAGGTCTTAACACAGTAACTAAGAAAATGACATGAAGGCTACGTTAACCAGTTTGATGACAGTATTTCAAATTGTATATGAAAACCCCGCACTGTACCCAGTGATTGCATTAATGCATACAGCTATGACTTAATAAAAAAAAAAGAAAATTTGCATTTAAGTGGACCCATGCAGTTCAAACCATGATGTTAAAGGGTCCACGTATATATGTGTATGTACCTACAATATGTAAATATATAGTGTTAAAATATATATAATGCATGTCTTATGATACATGATATACTGTAATTAAAGTTTTATTACATCAAAAAAAAAAGAACTCAGTCACTTTACTTTTGCAAATGCTCAAAAGAAAGAGGCTTTTACCTTATATTAATTTTTTTTTCCTCTCAGACATATGCTGGAAACCAGTATGGAAATGAAACTCTTCAGTAGTTCTTTGAAAGAAGGACTCTGAAGTTAAATGGCCAAGAATAATGTTAGAGAATCAGACAATTACTCTGTACCTTTTTATGACTTATAGCCCATTTTAAAAAAAAAAACTGCTCATAACAGTTAAATTTTCTTTAGCTTCAAGCATTAGGAGATCTGCTATTATCCTCACAGAGCTCACCAAACCAGGGAGGGAAGAGACAGCAATGACTTAGCCAATGGGCAATAAGTATCTATTGGTTTGATATTATTTTCAGAACAGAATCCTTATTTCCAGAATAATATAGTTTCTTTATTCTAAGGGCTCCAGCAAGGTAAAAATTAAAGGACCATGATAATGTGCTGATTTGTGTGTTAAATTTCTTTTCAGCATTCTGTTGTTCACGTCAACTTGTTTAATATTCACAAACATTTTGCGAGGTGGGTATTATCAGGTCTATTTAACAGCTGACAAACTTTTACTTAGAGGTATTCTATCTTTTACTTGAAGGTAATTTTCTAATCTCTGAAGATATTTTATTTTACTATAAATTAAAATACGTTTCCCCACCCATACTACTTGATTGAGACCCATTCTTAGCTCAGATTGATTCACAGATTTTTATTTTTATTTTTAGACAGAGTCTCAATTTTTCACCCTCAGTAGAGTGCTGTGGCATCACAGCTCACAGCATCCTCCAACTCTTGAGCTCAAAAGATTCTCTTGCCTCAGCCTCCTGAGTATCTGGGACTACAGGCGCCCACTACAATGCTGGATATTTTTCTTAGAGAGGAGGTCTTGCTCTGGCTCAGGCTGCTGTCCAACCCATGAGCTCAGGGGATCCACCTGCCTTAGCCTCCCAACTACTAAGATTACAGATGTGAACCACTGTGCCAGGCCTTGATTCACAGATGTTTAAATGATCTTATAATCCAAAAACTTGTAGGAGGTAGCATCAAAATTCAGAGGTATGTCTTTTCAGGCTGCATGAGCTATTTTTCTGTCTTGGACACAGCCAGAGTGGTTACAAACGCAAGCCATCAGTAATTGATGATAATTAACATTGATACTTTAACAATTCATATTGTATGGAATATGTGCATGTATGATTATTTTAAAAGTTGAATTTTTTATTCTCATTAATTCAAGGGGTCTTAATTAAATCATCTAGCATCAGACGCTAGTCTGCACTGAACTTTACCTTGTATATTCCTTGAAAGATCATTTTTCTTAATCATGCTACTAAAACATAGAAAGTAAATTAGACTATTACATCTAATTGCCCAAACAGAGTCCCATGTTCTCAGAAATTTAAGTAATTTTTGCTTTTCTACTGTAGCCAAAGCAATATTGTCCATTAAGCCTTTAGGAACTTCTTAGATCTGACTTCTTTCAACAGAGTAAACTTATAAGCCATTTTGTGTTCTTTTTTGCTTGTTATTATTTTTTTAATTTTTTATTAAATCTTAACTGTGTACAATTATGGGGTACAATGTTCTGATTTGATATCCAACGTGGAATGCTTAAATCAAACTAACATCAACATCACCATCACCTCACTTACCTATTTTTTTTTTTTTTTTGAGACAGAGCCTCAAGCTGTCCCCCTGGGTAGAGTGCTGTGGCATTACAGCTCACAGCAACCTCCAACTCCTGGGCTCAAGCAAATCTCCTGCCTCAGCCTCCTAAGTAGCTGGGACCACAGGCACCTGCCATAAGCCCAGCTATTTTTTGGTTGCAGCTGTCATTGTTGTTTGGCGGGTCCGGGCTGGATTCGAACCCTCCACCTTAGGTGTACGTGGCTGGCTTCTTAGCCAGTTGAGCTACAGGCGTCGAGCCACACTTACCTATTTTTAAGACATTTCAAATTTACTCTTAGTTATTTTGAAATATACCGTTGCATTGTGCACATTAGGTGAGATCCCACCAAATGCCCCCCTCCTCCCACCAACCCCCTCCCCCCCACCCCTACCCCTTACTAGACTATATGTTTTATCATTTGTATGATGTATAAGTGTTTATCCATTTTGTATTCTTAGCTAATTATTCCTTATAAATAACTTCACAGCCAGAATTTAGCTTCCTGGAGACAAGGACATTGTTTTCCTTTTCACTAGCATTCTCTACACCCCTTCAACTGGAAATGAAGTCGACATTTACTAAATGCTGAATTCTCAGCAAATTCAAGTTCTCAGCTGAAGGTGGAGAGGTCAGTTGACCAATGATGCAAGCTATAAATTATCCATTTAGTAAAAAAAAAAAAATACACATAGTCATACAGAAATTATAGTTAGAAATAGCTTTAACCTATAGAAGTCATTTTATTTCATTCTAAAGTAATAAAACCACATTTCCTTACCACGATGTGTGATTCAGACGTATTACTAATTCAGATTGGCCTTGAAACTAATTAGTAGATTTTATTATGTTTTTATTTTTTTCTAACATATGTACAGCTGAAATCCAAAGAACAAAGGACCTTTTTTGTAAAACATTCATTTGAACTATTCTCTGCACATCACTGAACTCAGCATCTCATAATTCTTATAACTATTACAGAGCATGCAATCGGCTTCCTTTATGAAGAATTGAAAATAGAGAGTCATCCTGGTGAAATAAAGACTTGAAACTCTGGAGAGAGTCTGTCATTGCTGCCGTTTCACTTGATGTCTTCACATTGTGGTGATGAGGTTGTTTGAAAACTTCCAAATCAGCATAAAGAAACTGGAACCCTGGGTTCACTTACAATGTCTCTCTGATTTAAATTGTACACCCTGAGGGCAGAAACAGAAGTTTTTCTATCCACTATAAAATACAAATCTGGGACCAAATAATATATAATCAAAGTAATAAGAGCACTTCCTAATCTCCTCTTAGCATCTGAATCAGGACCAAGGAGACAGGGTCTTGGGAATCTCTTTTAATTGTCATTTGTCCCGTGCTCTTCCCTTTAGAACGTTTTGTGTATATTTTTGTTCAATTTGAGAAAATAGTGTCACAGCACTTCTAAAGTTAGAAACTACTTGGGAAATATGACCTTTAGGTAGATTTGGTTGTTTGTCTTCGGAAATCTTTTTGTTTCTCCTTTACAAAAAGTGTTGGATAAAATTAGAAGAGAAACAACGCACATCTGTATCTAGACCCCTGACATTATCCTTACCATCTCGGGGAGATAGCAGACTATCGTGGGAGAATGTTTCTCTTACTTATTGCTGTATAATAACCTCAAATTTAATGGTATAAATTAACAATCATTTTTTGTGCTCACGGATCCTGTGGGAATGGGGCAGGGCACAGCAAAGATGGCTTGCCTGTGCTGTAGCTCTGATGCTGTGAAGAAGCCAAGACTCAGGACTCAGTATGTTGGGAACTGAAATCACCCACAGTTTCTTTCCTTCAATGTGGCAGGTGCCTCAGCTAGACTACACCAAAATCAAAACTCAAGAAGAAAAACCACAGAAAGTCTTTTCATGTGCCTTAACCTCCTTGACACAAGGCCACCTGGGTTAGGTTTGCTGAATCTCTTATCTGGTGGCTTATTGCTCCAAGAAGTAGAATTCCAAAGAACCGAATGAAAGCTGCATAGCCTTTTACATGTCAGCCTCAGGTCACACAGCATCACTTCTGCTGTCTCCTGCTCAAAGAGATTCCAGGCCCATCCAAATTCAAGGAGAGGGGAATCAGACTCTATCTCTGAATGCAGGAATGGCAAGATCAGATGTGCAATAGAAAATATCGATGTGACTATCTCTTGGAAACAAAATCTTCCACAAAGGGACTCAGTCTTTTATGTCTGTCTCCACTCTTCTCATGAGTAGACTTGCCTGATGAGAAGGTCTTGCTTGGCTTGGTTGCCTTTTTATCAACCCTATCAATTAGCACTTGCCACATTTAGTGCCCAACACATGTTCATTGAACTTGAATTTATATTAATCCCATTAGGCTGTTCAGTAGAGTCCTAAGAAAACTTCTTCTGAATGTCACAAGAAATGATATTTTCTATGACATCATGAAAATGACAATGACTATTAATGTTTCAGTCATCTCTGTTACAACCATCAAATTATACTAATTTCATGTATTGGCTTACTAAAAGGCAAGACAGGTTAGCATAGACAGATGTGAGACATGCTTATTTTTCAGTAACCATGGTACATCAGCTATGAAGGGGTGTCCTTGAGTGGATTATTCAAGTTTACTGAGTTTCAGTTTCCTTATCAGTAAGATTAAGAAAACACTGCTAATTTAAATAAATAGGAATGAGCACACCTCCCCAGAGTCAGCTTGGAAAAGCCATGCAAAGATCAGAGAAGAGTGAGGAATGTACATGCCAGCCAGGGGTGTCAATAAAGAAGCCATCATTTATTATTTGTCTACCCACAAGGGTTATCTTTGCCCAAAAACATTTATGCTAGTGAAGGCCCTCATGGCAGATATAAAAACCTAAATAAGCACCAATATAAATATGACTCTTCAGTACACCAGCACCTACCCATTTTCCCTCCATTTTGTCAGTCTAAAGCTCTAAGGAGATTTGCACATCATGAAACCCTCACACTTATTCAGGACCAGACTTGGGCTATGATTACACTGAGGCTCCTGAACTACCTTGTCAACAGTCACTATTCCATGATATAAAGTAAGCATTGTGTTCACTTAGGTGTAAAAATGTGATATCCATCTTGAGGTTCAGAACACCTTGAGGTTAATATAATCAAGATCCTGGCCACTTTCGACAAATGAGTTGGGGATATCTGCTTCTCCATAGTAAATTTGCCTTCCAGGTCAAGGCTTTTTTCATCCAAGTTTAAGGTCTGTAGATGAGAACTTGAGACCTGCTCATAATTGACAGAAGAACATGCTGCTCTGTGTCCCCTACCAGTCCATGTTCATGGGATTTGCTGAATTGACTTGCACAAATATTAAAAAACAAACCTGATGAGAACTCAAAAAGGGATTTTTGGGCACCTCGTAAAGGGCACCAGTGCAGCTTGAAATCATCACTTTGTGAAACAAGAAACCTTCTGAATCTTAGGCTTATTACTATACTGTCTCAGGTCTACCTTAAAAGAACTAAAGGTTTGCTCAACAGAAATTACAAGTGGCCATTTTACAAAGAACAGTTCTCACAATGAGCAGTTGCACACACTCCCACTGGAATCTGATTTTGTTCCAGAGAAGGAACTTGTTGGTGCAATTTTGCTATATGCAGTATTTCCTCCCCATGCAACAGACATCTCTGCTTAATGTTCATCTTGCTAAGATTTCTAATATGTAAATTAACATTAAATTATCGAGCTAACCTGAGTTAGCAGCAAAGCAATCTTTTCTTTCCAGTGATTAAACTAATACTATTTCCCATAAGCATCAACCTTCACCCTGTCTTCTGCCATAGAAGTTACAATTAAGAAGGAAAACCACCATTGACCTTCACTTTAAGCCAGTGGTTCTCAACCTTCCTAATGCCGCAACTCTTTAATACAGTTCCTCTGGGTCACGACCCATAGGTTGAGAACTGCTGCTTTAAGCTCTCTATCAAACTTTCTACCTCAGAAGTATATGAATATGTCAGTATCTGAATTTTGTCCCTGGAGCCTAGAAGTTTAGTTTATGCCATATATGTACATAGCCTATTGATAAACACATGAGCATCTTAGCTAAATGAACTGCAGCACCCTCTTCTCTTCCTGTTCTCTTAGAATTCACTTTCTGACCACCTGATCACCTGCTTAATAATTTATAGTTGTCGATTCATTTCACTGTCACCCACAGAACCTCGGGGAATAAAAGCAGAGAGATGTTTCTGATGCCGTACGCTAATGCAGGTTTGTAGTTGGGCCTCTCTTCCTTTCTTCTGTGATCTAGGAGATAGAATCGCGCCCCTTTTTATACCTGTCTTGGTAGAGGGAAGGCTTGGAGCAAAGTACCCTTTCTCAGTGCCAAACTCTGCTTTGCCTCGCCTTATCTAAATCATAACAAATGAAAGTTATGTTAACCAGCTTGATGAAGGTGTTTCAAATTGTATATGAAACAGCACATTGTACCCCTTTTTTGCATCAATGTATACAGAAATAAATTAATAAAAAAAAAAAAAAGAAAAAAAAAAGAGCTCTCCTGTCTTCTGTAGTCCTGGATTTTTGGGGGACGGACCCATGCATGGAACAGACACTTCCATTTTTCAAAGATTTTGTCTTTGTCCATGAATCTTGGGCCCTGTGCCAACAAACAGGCTTGTAGAGATGGCACAGGGAGTCTGAGCCAGTCTGAGGAGGGGAGAGGGACTAAGAAACCAGAGTTCATGATGACCCAATTCTTTGGAGAAATGGGGTGTGTGAGAATTTTTGTTTTAAATCTGCTTATCAGTATTATTCTATTGTCCCCTGAATATGTCTTAAGATATCTATGATACGGTGATAATATCATGTAGTTAGTATACTCCCATAGGAAAAACTCTATATCAGGGTCTCAAACAGATTGCCTACAGGTGCCAGGCAATAACACACACCCACAAAGCAGGCAGGTGGGGCCCTAGGACAATGACAACTCTACTCAAGTTGAGTTGCCAGGTGGGAGCCCTGCCCCAGTGTGTTCCTTTGAGATATTGAAAAGCAATTGGATTTCAAGCCAAACACATCTGAAAGCCTGACCAGGCCCGTGGACTGTTGGTTTGCCACCTTTGTTGTGAGCTTTTCATTGAGCAAGATAGAGTGCCATCCAAGTTGATATTCTCCAAGAGCTTCATCTCAGTTAATGGCTTGATTTAAAGTTGATCCAGATCAGAGTCCTGTTAGCAATAAGTCACAGGTGGGATGACATCCAACTGAGATTCTGAAGAAGGGGCTTCATGAAAAATCATGACTAGATTTTTCTGTAGGCGTTTCCTCAGGCAGCAAGGTCATGTCTGTGCAGCCACGGGGAGACCATGGAGGAGCCCTGCTCTAGTGCAGGTAACAGGTAGTATGGGTGATGGTGTGTTTGCAGAGCGGTAGCCAGGGGCATGGACGGCAGAGGCCTGAGACAGTCTCTAAGCTGTGACCTTCAGACTTAGAACTTTTTCTTTTGCAGATTCCCTAGGAATTTTGAAAATGATGTACTTTTTAAAGAAGACACTCAAATTATATTATCTTATATTTTTCTAATTGCAAGTGATGTAATTTGCATGTGTAAGTATTGGCAATCTAAAATAAAAATATTACAACACTCTTTTAAAATGTATTTAATGAATTTAAATACAACATAACTTGATACTCACCATCATCTGTTTAAAAATCTATTCGAACAAGGCTCCTTAACAGATGGAAACTTAACACTATTGTTTTTTCTCCTTGAATTATATTTCCATTTTCCATTGATTTTATCCTAATATATATATTTTTTGTGGCTGAAAGTCAGTTATTGATTACTTTTTCACACTTCTCTGTGGCAAAGATATGTATACAAATGAAAATAGATTTTTAAAAACACTTCTTGTGACTATAAGATTCTAATAAGTGTTAGGAATATTTATTGCTAGTTGGTTTACCATTATTATTAACAAGTACTTGATGGAAATAGCATACATAAAGTATAAATTTGGACAGTTGGCTCGGTGCCTGTGGCTCAAGTGGCTAAGGTGCCAGCCACATACACCTAAGGTGGTGGGTTCGAATCAAGCCTGGGCCCACCAAAAAAACAATGACAGCTGCAACCAAAAAATAGTCGGACACTGTGGCGGGTGCCTGTGGTCCCAGCTACTTGGGAGGCTGAGGCAGGAGACTCGCTTGAGCCCAGGATTTGGAGGCTGCTGTGAGCTGTGATGCCACAGTACTCTCTACCCAGGGGGATAGCTTGAACCTCTGTCTCAAAAAAAAAAAAAATTTGGATAGTTAAGGTATATGAAAAGTAAATTTTTTATGGTAAGTTTTTTGCTTAAGAAGATGTATGGGATATTTTTATAAATTAGTTCATGCATACAAAGGTAAATATTGCTAATTTTCAATTTCTAGAAATCCAAATCTTGAGAACCTTTGTTCTCTTATATAAGTAGATGAGGAAGGAGTTTTATTATTGGCATGTCCCTCAGTTCTTTGAACTTTCCTAGCTATCTGCCAAGATTCAAAGAGGGATCTATCATCAAACATTTCTTTCAGTGATTTATCATCTGACAAACTGACTAGGTTTTTCTTCAACTGTGTTGAAAGAGAAGAATCAGAAACCATGTGGCTTGCAAAGGTATGTATTACCCACTGATTTAAACCATTTTCTTTCTCAGCATTCAGTTACTTAACTCCTATATTTTAAATATTTACACACTGGGCGGTGTAGCAAAGAAAACTGTGGGATAAGTGAGAGAGAACACCTTTCTTTGGTAAAGGGGGAAAAGTGCCCCCATGACAGGGGAGGGGAGTGTCATGGGAGGTGGAGGACAGAGAACCCCAGCATACCTACGGATGTAGGAATTTATTCTCTCAGAACTGTCTGTGTCTATGTATCCTTTTAAAAGTCTTTGTGTATCCCCGGGGTGGGTGTTTCCCAATTTGAAAACCACACATCTAGGGCTCCTATGGACGAACAGTGTGTTATTTTTGAGTGATATAGAGGACAGAAATAACCCCCAAGGGTGGAAATTAGAGGCAGTCTGAGATCAGCTCAACAAAAAGAATGTTCTATCATACATTCATCCGACAGATATATATTGAGCACCGCTGTGTGCAAAGTATTGAAGAGACAGGCGTGGAGGAAACAGAAAGGGCCTCGCGTGAGGGTTGACCATCAGGGCTGCCCGCAGTGGGCTGCTGCTCTATCCCCAGCAGAAGAGAGTGGGTCCCTGTCTCATGAGAATGCTGTGGAGTGAGTCCCAGCCTTATAGGCAGGTGCATTGGGTCAAATCTGGGGCTCCTTATGAACCCAAGGGGCAGTGGATGACAGTGTGAGTCTTGAGAGTTGCTAGTGCCTGTAAGGTGCTCACACATCTCCGCTCTTAAAAGAGAGAGAACATTTTTCTTTTTGCTCTTTGCTCAACACCCACCCCTCAATTTACAAACAGGCCGATAGTGTTTATTGCTGAAATGATAACTATTGCAGAAAGATGGAAGAATGCTTTTTCCACTTAAACCAGGGGAACATTCTCTAGAAAAGTCTGATGCAAAATTTTATACCAAATTTAACATGAAAATAAATTTCTTGTTAACATACACGCTACATTTTTATTTTCAAGAAATTCATTTCTCTACCAAAGGCAGTTTTAATCATTTCTTTCAACCATCCTCCCTCAATCTTCTTGTTACATTTTTTATCAGATACTCCCTTCAGTAAATTGTTGTTTTTCTAAGCCATGAACTGATCGCTAACAGAACGAGATCTGAGATCTAACATGGAGCCACTTGAAGCCACTGGAAAATCTTGCAAATAACTAATTGTTAGCCTTAAGACAGAAAGCAAACATTTGTTGCATTAAATTGCATATCAGGGTAAACTTCTCCATATTTGTCTCAAAACAGATAAATGTAGCCACAATTGGTAAATAGCCTATGTAAAATAAATGTATCCGGTCTAAAATAAATTAGGGTGATGAGAGGCACACAGTGTCAGTGAGAAAAAAAATAAAGTGGATGATTTTTAAAAATTATTTCCAATTATTATAGGGGTATATAATGTTTTGGTTACATAATTTGCATTTTTCCCCCTTTAGAGATTTATTTTTTGTTTCCAGCACTGAAATTTGCTATATTTCATAAACTTCCATCTCAGTAAGTTTTCTGACACTGACCTTGCAGGGGCTGCTAGGTCTGCATGTTGAGCACTCACAAATCCGGCAAAGACATCACCCAGCTGCCATTCTCAGATGACCAACGCTCACTGCTGCCTGAGCAGAGGAGTTGTTCTGATGGAGACAGGTATACTTTATCATTTTATTTTCAATTACTGAGACTTGAGTGTTTTTTCACCTTGATAACTTATGGTCATTAGAAAGCTATTGGCTTGGTGCCTGTGGCTCAAGCAGCTAAGGCACCAGCCACATACATCTGAGCTGGCGGGTTCGAATCCAGCCCGGGCCCACCAAACAACAATGATGGCTGCAACCAAAAAATAGCCGAGCGTTGTGGCAGGTGCCTGTAGTCCCAGTTACTTGGGAGGCTGAGGCAAGAGAATCACTTGAGCCCAGGAATTGGAGGTTGCTGTGATCTGTGATGCCACAGTACTCTACCCAGGGCAACAGCTTGAGGCTCTATCTCAAAAAAAGAAATCTATGGCTTGGTGCCTGTGGCTCAAGCGGCTAAGGTGCCAGTCACATACATCTGAGCTGGTGGGTTCGAATCCAGCCCGGGCCCACCAAACAACAATGATTGCTGCAACCAAAAATAGCCCGGCATAGTGGCAGGTGCCTATGGTCCCAGCTACTTGGGAGGCAGAGGCAGGAAAATCGCTTCAGCCCAGGAGTTGGAGGTTGCTATGAGCTGTGATGCCATGGCACTCTACCCAGGGCAACAGCTTGAGGCTCTGTCTCAAAAAAAAAAAAGAAAAAAGAAAGCTATTTACTTAGTCAATATATTATGCTAAATGCCCATTTGTAACTGCAACAAACTCATAGATACACACTTTTGACTATAATATACAAATCATGACCACAAGTTTCAGTATAAGAGATTTACTGATCTCTCTCTTAAAGCAAGAAATATCCCGCAGTTCAGATTTATATAAGTAGTGCCTTTTAAAAAATAAACTAAAAATACTATTCTGTCTGTATTATAAATATTTTTAGTCCATTTTACAGAATGTTAAAGTGGTCATAAATGTATTATTATCTCCCAGTAAATAAACATGGGACTGGAGCCAGTTTAAAAAAAAAATGGCAATATCCAGGATTACTTTATATATTTATATTTCCTAACATTAAAAAAATTAAACCAAATAAGGGGAAAAAGGAAAGAAGAAAAAGAAATTTTACAAAAATGGCAACTCCTATGATCTAAAATAATGTACAGAAATGTCTTCATTCAATTCAGCAAACTAAGCCATTTTTGGAATTAATATTTACGGATAACTGGGTTAGGAGGGCGTTCCTTTCAGCACTCAGGTTAAAATCACAAGATATATTGAAATAATTTCCACATAAGGAAAGACAGACTTTGGAGTGGAGTGACTGTTTAAAAACCACATACCAAAATTAATCCGAATATTTGAGATTCATGGAGTGAACTCTTCAGTGGCATCAAGATTAAAAATTATCCCCTGGGTGCCACTCTTTTACCAATGTGAAGAAAGGAAACATGATTACAAGGTACAATATGCAGTGACAAGCTATAATGAGAAACTATAAACAATTTAAGTAACTAAAATGTTCCCTATGGAAGCATAAAAACATGATTTTCAAATTGATTCAACTTGTAGCGAGTCTCTTAGATGTAAGAAATAGATTTCATTCTATGGCCTGTTGAACTGATCTTTGCATAAAATATTTCCTTCATCTTACAAAAAAATGGCTTCTGAATGGCACCAACTCCTTCAATGTGGGAGAGGAGGAAATGGGCTTTGTAGAGTGGCTTAATAAACTTGTTTCCCCGGCCTTCACCAAGGTAATCCATTCCATCAAGTTTACAGTATCTCCAAATCTACATGTCAAACTTCAGGATTTCATTTCTTACTATGGGTCATTCTCTAGGAGTTCAGTAAGCTGCTGGACTTGCTCTGCCTGGCTGGATCGCCCTAAGAGTGCTTCTGTGTTAGTGTAGGTGAGGAATGCTGATACCACACCTAATAAGGTGCCCACACCCAGAGAACCTAGGCTGTCATACAGTGGATTGCCTGTTATAGAAGTGAGGCCCACACAAGAAGCTGCTATAGTCACTCCTAATACTGCTGCAGTATCTTCCAAAAATATAACATTTGTACTAGGATCACGACTTTCCATTACATATTTGTAAAACGGCATTCCTTTCGCCCAAGCACTCCTACGAAGTTCATTTATAGCAACAAGATGTGTGGCGCCTTCAGATACCAATGATCCAGCTAAAATATAATATGCCCATAGAAGGGATTCCATTGGTTGAGGATGAAGCAATCCCATGACTCCATGGTACCACGATAGTCCTGCACCCATCATGAAAATACCAACACCACTAATTAGTGAAGAAATATAGTGCATATTTGAAAATCCATAAGCATGAGAAGGATCTGGTGTTTTAACAGACTTACTGATGCCCAATGCTAGTAAACCCTGATTACAAGTATCAGATTATGAGTGTATAGCTTCTGAGAACATACTTGCTGAACCCGTATAAATCCAGGCAAGAAAGTTAAAGAAACAGTTTAATCCATTGATGAAAATGGCAGCCATCACCACTTTTCCTGGTCCTTTAAAGAACACTGATGCGGCTCTAGAGTGTGGCTTGGTGTTCCCAGGAAATCTCTATATTCTCTTAATATTTTTGATTTCTAAACAGCCGTTCTCTGTTTTCTATCTCTGTTTTCTTACTCAGTTCTTTTCTCTGGCAAGAGCTTCAGGGCTTCCCCAGACTTCCAAAGATTTTGCTTCCACATCTGACCTCAAGTATAGAGTAAGGGACTCTATATCTTTATGGGGACTTCTTGGTCTAATTTTTTGAAGTTGGTCTAGATCACTGGATTTAAGGCAGAACTCATTCATTGCTCTGACTCCAGTAATGAAATTATTCTGAATGTACTTTGATCTATACTCCTTTTTCTTTTCTTTCTTTCTTTTTTTTTTTTTTTTTGAGACAGAGCCTCAAGCTGTTGCCCTGGGTAGCGTGCTGTGGCATCACAGCTCACAGCAACCTCCAATTCCTGGGTTCAAGTAGCCTCACTTCCCAAGTAGCTGGGACTACAGGTGCCTACCACAATGCCCGGCTATTATTTTTTTGGTTGCAGCCGTCATTGTTGTTTGGTGGGCTGGGGCTGGATTCGAACCCACCAGCTTGAGTGTATGTGGCTGGTGCCTTAGCCACTTGAGCCACAGGCGCTGAACCTATACTGCCTTTTCTTAAGAACTGCTTTAACTCTTACTTGGAGACGGTTTTGCTTAAGTAGAGCTTTGAGTTCTGCACCTATATTTTCTGCTGTTTCATCAAGAGGTGGTACTTTTGCATTCTGAGAGACTGTGATCCTTGTCCTTCTTTCTGAATATTCGTGGAATACAACTTTACTTGACTGAATATACAAACATATGAAGGACTATATGAAACCACGTTTGAAAGCTTCCAAATGTCAGTAAATTCTGCCATCCCTGGCGGTTGCTGGAGCCGTGAGCCGCTGTGTTGTGGCCTAGACGGAGCTGACACAGTGAGGACCGGCTACATCTATGGGTCACAGAGGTGGCAGCCAAGCCCGGTAACATCCTGGCCGGGCAGAGGCCCCTAGTTGGACAACGCCTCCAGCCTCTGCGCTGCTTGGGCACCAACTGACTCCATAATCTGGACACCAGCAACTGTAGATACCGGCACCACGGCCCATAATTTGCATTTTTAAGGTTAAAGTCAGAGTTATAGGTGTGTGCGTTATCCAGAAAGTGTGTAATACACCTGTGCAATGTAACCCTTGGGTGAGAATTTACATATCTGCTTCTCCCCTCCACTTGAATTTAGGTGTTGATCAACTGGTTCCAATTTAGTTCTAATAAACGTGTTGTTTTTCCATTCTTGGGCTTTTTCACTTAGAACAGCTCCACCTGTTCTATTGCTGAGTAATAGTCCCTGGTATACATATACCATAATTAATTGGTCCATTAATGTATTGAAGTGCACTTATATTGTTTCCATACCTTTGTGGTTGTGACTTGGGCTGTGATGAATGTTTGAGAGCAAATGTCTTTAAGACAACATGTCTTCTTTTCCCTTTAGGTAAATACCTAGTGGTGGGATTGCAGGATCAAATTATAGGTCACCTTTCAGTTCTTTGAAGACTCTCCATACTACTTTCCACAGAGGTTGCACTAGTTTGCAGTTCTCTAACAGTGTATGAGTGTTCTTTTCTCTCTGAATCCATGCCAGCATCTGTTGCTTTGAGACTTTATGATGTGAGTCATTCTTACTGGTATTAGGTGATGTCTCACTGTGCTTTTGATTTGCATTTTCCTAATGACTAGAGGTAATGAACATTTTTTCATGTGTTAGTTGACCATTAGTCTATCTTCATAAAGAAGTTTCTGTTTATGTCTCTTGTCCAGTTCTTAATGGGATTGTTTGATCTTTTCTTGTTGATTTGTTTGAGTTCTTTGTAGATTGTTGTAAGCCCTTTGTTGGATGTGTAGCATGCAAATCTCTTCTCTCATTCTGTAGGTTGTCTTTTTGCTTTGTTCATTGTGTTCTTAGCTGTGCAGAAACTTTTAAACTTGATCAGGTCTCATTTATTTATTTTCATTGTTGCTGAAATTGCAATTGAATTTTTTTTTCATAAATTCTTTCCCTAGGTCAATATCATTAAGAGTTTTCTGTACACGTTCTTCTAGGATTTTTGTAGTTTCATGTTTTAGGTTTAAATCTTTTATCCATCATGAGTTAATTTTTGTGAGTAGTGAGAAGTGCAGGTCCTGTTTCAGTCTTTTACATGTGGCTATTCAGCTCTCCCAGCACAATTTATTGAATAGGGAATCTTTTCCCCAGTGTATGCTTTTCTTTGCTTTGTCAAAGATCAGATGATAAGATGAGGATAGTTTCATCTCTAGAGTCTCTTTCTATTTCATAGGTCTATGTATTTACTTTTATGTCGATACCATGCTGTTTTGATCACTATAGCCTTGTAGTATAGTCTGGAGTCTCATAAAGTGATGCCTCTAGATTTGTTCTTATTTTATAGGATTTCCTTGGATATTAGGGATCTTTTCTAATTCCATATGCAGTGTAGAACTATTTTTTCAAGATCTGCACAATATAAAGTTGGTATTTTAATGGTGATTGCACTGAATCTATAAATCACTTTGTGTAATGTAGACATTTTAACAATGTTGTTTCTGCCAATCTGTGAACACGATATGTTTTTTCATCTTGTAACATCCTTTGCAATTTCTTTTCATAGTGTTTCATAGTTCTTTCAAGAGAGATCCTTCACCTCCTTTTGTTAAGTATATTCCAAGGTATTTCATTTTCTTTCATGCTATTGTGAAGGGTATTGTATCTTTCACTTAATTTTCAGCTTGATTATTGTTGTCATATGTAAAAGCTACTGACTTGTATACATTAATCTTATATTTTGAGATGTTGCAGTATTTATTTATTTATCAATTCCAGGAATCTCATGGTTGAGTACCTGGGATTTTCTAGGTATAAGATATCATCAGCAAAGAGTGATAGTTTGACTTCTTCTGTTCCCATCTGGATACCCTTGATGTCCTTCTCTTGTCTGGTTGCTCTGGCTAGGACTTCCAGCACTATGTTGAATAGTAGTGGTGACAGGGTACATCCTTGTCTGGTTCCAGTCCCAAGTGGAAATGCTTTCTGTTCGTCTCCGTTCAATATGATGTTGGCTGTGGGCTTGTTGTATATGGCTTCTATCAATTTAAGAAATGTCCCATCTATGCCAATTTTCTTAAGTGTTCTTATGAACAAATTCTTTTTTCTGGATGGTTCTTACATTACAGGTGACCACAACAGCTCAGGTTGTCCAATCTAGTGGGTATAAAAGTTTCAGGATATTGGGAGAACAAACTAAATCACTGTTAAGCTTTTCAGCTTTTAAGGGCAATTAGCAGATCATTTAAACTTACATATTTTGCGAGGTGCTCTTGAAAGACTGAGATATTTTCATTGTTCCCCTGATTAGTTTCACACTCTAAAATATACCTTATGGCATCTCCTGCATCGTTTATGATGTCTGAGCTGGAGAACGCTTACATATAGGCTCTTTCCACTAGATAAATGTGGGGAATGTCCTTGCTTGAAGCACAGGGGTTTTGAGTAAATTAGTCTTCTTTTTGGGTATGTTCACATTCCTAACAGGAATGTAAAACGAGAGGCTGAGAAGGGCCTGGAATAAGAACTGGGGAAGACACAGTGGAACTGAAAGGATTTGCTGCCTCCACTCTCTGATGACACTTCAACACAACCTCACACTGTGTGGCTTTCAGGTTTTCTCTGCCCCCCAAAAACAATGCCTGGGAAGTTAACCTCTCTGAGGCAAAGATACACATACAGACATGTCAAAAATATTTTTTTTGGTTCCCCAGCCACGTGGCTACAGATGAGCAGATTTTCAGGATAATGAGATCCATTGTCAGCCATTTCACCCATTCATTCTTGCTATACACCTGCTCTACTAGGTAATATGCTGGGCAGTTTGAAAAACACAAAGATGAATCACATATGAACTTATTCTTTGAGGAGCTGTAAGTGGGTGACATTATAAATCTTAAACCCAAGGGAAAAAACAAAGGAATGAACCATGTAGAGGAGGCCAGTGGTAAGGATTAAAGTTGAAGTTAGTGATGTTAAAATGGTAGCAATGATAAATAAAACCGAAAATAATTTTTATAAAAGACAAGTTAACTACAAAAAAGCTTATTCTTTCAAAAGGCCAATTAAATATACAAGTATCTAACAAGCTTGATTAAGGAAAAAGAGAGAAAGTAAACTACCCATAGACATAAAAGAGATATTAAAAATTGTTTAACTCAATGACACTAAATATGAAAGATATAATAAATAGATGATTTTGTAGAAAAAAATGTAAACCACTGCTATAATCTAAATGTCTATGTCCCCCCCAAGTTTGTATGTTGAAATCCTAACCCCTCAAGGATGGCATTTGAAGGTGGAGCTTTGAGGTATGATTAGGTCATGGGAGTATAACTGTCACTGATAGGCTTAGTGTCCTTGTTGAAGAAAACTGAGACTCCTCAACCCTTTAATGTGAGGACACAGCAAAAGATGTGAATTGGTGAATCAGAAAGTAGGCCTTCACCAGATACTGAATCTGCTGGCCTCCAGACCCGGGACTTTCCAGCCTCCAGAATTATAAGAAATACATTTCTGATGTTTTAAGCTACCCTGTTAATGATATTTTGTCACAGCAGCCAAGATGAACTAAGAAACCCACCAAAATTATCCCAAGAAGCAGAACATTAAACAGATCAAAAGTCACAGAGAAGGTGGGTAAAGTAATTAGATATCTTCCATTAAAAAAATCCAAATGGATTTTAGAAATGCCTTCTAGGTAAGCTTTTTACAATTACATAATTCCATTTCTGTTTTAAACTATTTCAGATCACAGGAAAAAAATTGGAAAATTCCATAATTTGTTTTAGAAGGCTACCACAACTGTAATTCCAAAACATGTTAAAAAAAGAGACTATTTTAACATAAAATTATAGATAAAAGTTTAAGTAATTATTAACTACATTTATCTGGAAGTATATTCATAGAGTTAATACAGCATAATACTATGTACAGTATGATTTTTAAAATGAAATAATATCTATGGAGAAGAAGAAGAATATAGGACTGAAAAAATACTCCAAGAAATAATGGTTGTAAACTCCTAAAATTTGGTAAAGCCCAGAAAGTTACACAGTTCCAGAAGTTGAATGAACCCCAAATAGGATGAAAGCAAGAAATCTACACCAAGACATACCACAGTCAAATTTCTGAAAACTAAAGGCAGAAACAATCTTGATGTATCTCCTTACCCATAGGTGAAAAGAATTCAAATAACAGTGAATTTATCAAAAGCAAAACCACGGAGACGAAAAAGAAGGGCACATTTGTCAAATGCTGAAAAAAAGAAACTGTCAACGCAGAATCTAATATCCAGTGAAAATATCCTTCAGGAATGAGAGGGAAATCAAAACACTTAGGATGAAGGAAAACAAAGAGAATTAGTGGGCAAAAGACTTTCCCCAAAAGACTGGCTTAAGGAAGTTCTCTAAACACGAAACAATAGAGGGAGAAATCTGAGAACAGGAGGGAAGCAAGAAAATGATGAATAAAAATATGGTTAAATGTAAAAGACTTTTCTTCTCCTCTTAAGTTTCCTAGTTTATTTGACAATTGAAGCAAAAAGTATAACATTGATGTAATTCTAAATGTGTGTAAAGAAGATGCCAGAGGAAATGGCAGAGTAAGGATCTCAGATAGTCCTCTTCCCCATAAAATCAGTAAGAAAATTTCCAATAAGTCAAAATTAACTTTTTCAGAACTCTGGAAACTAATGAAGTTTGCCACAACCTGGGGAAATTTTATTCAAGAAAAATCATCTGAATCTTGGTCAGAAGAGCAAGTTTTGGAGTATTTTAATTTTCCCTATTTGCATCTTTTCTCCTCCCCAGCTCTTTAGTAGCCCTGGAAGCTGAGAAGCCACAGCATAGCTAAAAGCCAACGGCCTAGCAGCTATTGGAGGAGTCAGAATGGGGTGGAACTTCTCCAAAGACCCATTTCCAGGGAACTGTTGTTATTTGACCCGCTGGTGGTCCCCCAATTGCAAGAGTTCTCTTTATTTGATCTGACTCAGAGGTTGCCCAGTGCAAGCTCCCTTCTCCTCAAAGGAGAGTTTGTCAAAAACAATCAGTGGTGATGCTTTAGCATCACAGTTGCCTGAGGTGGTGATAAAAGGTGGGGCAAACAACAAGCTGACCAAAAATCCCAAAGGAACACCTGGAAAATGAGATGTCCATAGGAGGCTTTGAAACACTCTGACACATGCCTGGGAATCTAGAAGGCCTTGTGTATGCACAGAGTTGTTCACATACCCAGGGATGTACATATGATCAGGAAAGACCTGAGAAAGCTCTAAGCTCTCCCTTCTGGCTGACCTGGAGGCTCCAAAGAGCACATAGTAAAGAGTAAGGCAGAGTCATCAACTACCTGGCTGAGTGTTGGAGGCATGTCCCAAAATGCACCCAGAGCCTCTTGACAAAGAATGTAATACTTACTGGTTTCAGACAGTGACAGTTAAAGAAATACATGTATAGTAATTAGCTTCCCACTAAGCTAATTGAGCAGAGACTTCTGTGGCCACATATGACAAAGAATACAGGCTTTACAGTATCAGTTCAGGAAATTTACAATAAGAAATAGCAGCAGCAACAATGACGACAAGTAGAAATATAAACAAATCCTGAGTAGTGGAGAGAACCTGATTTTCCAAATAGTCACATTATATTATTTAAAGGGTCCAGTTTCAAAATTCAAAGAAATAAGAAAATATGGTCACTGTATAGGGGAAAAAGCAATGAATAGAAACTGTCCTTGGGGAAGTGCATACATGGTAAAAAAAAAGTCTTACTAAATAAGACTTAAAATTAGCTATTTGAAATATGTATGAAGAACTAAAGGAATCATATGTAAAGAATAAAGGAAAGTATGAGAAAAATGTCTCACCAAATGGAGAATATCAATAAAAGAATTATAGAAAAGAATTAACAGAAATTCTAGAATTGGAACAACAAGGGCATTAAAATGGTAGACCAGAGAATATCTATTTACCATAAAAGAAGGTGAGACACAAACTTGACATGTATGCAGAAGAAATAATGATATAGTAGAGTCTGACTCTACCTTTTTTTTGATGCTGAATGGCTGACAGCTTTTAAGCCTCACTCCTCCTTCTTCCCTTTCTGCCCCACATCTGGGCAAATGAGGAGATGAAAGCCTGGGTTCTTGTGCCTTTTGAATAGTGGAAGTTCAAACCATATGTGGGAACTCTTGTGGTGGCCCTACTCCCTGACCGTCATGAAAATCCCAGGCTAGTTTCCTTTCCATGCTCTCTCAAGCCATTTTTGGCAATGCTTGGGAGCCATGATGTTCTTCTCAGAAAGCCTCACCATGTGAGTCATGAACCTTTTCACTTTCTCTTGGGGTGTTTGCGGTATCATTAACCTTCACACCTAAACCAGATATTGGGTGGGGTCCATTTTCCTATGTGTGGTGATTATAAGACATTTAAGACAATTGTATTGTAAAAGGACTTATAAAGACATGAGTGCTTATATTTCATTTGAACAGATGACACCAGTAAACTGTGATGTTATGCACTTATAATGTAATATGTACTAGAGTAGTTGCCCACACAAAAGCTATACATTCAAAAACAACACAAAGCAAAACAGAATTCTAAAACAGTTCAAATAACCCATAGCAAAGCAAGAAAAAGAAAACAGAAATAAAAAGAGAAAACAAAAAATAAAGTGGCAGCCTTAAGCTCTAACGTACCAGTTATAAAATAAAACGTAAACAGTCATAATGCAGCAAATAAAGAGCAGATATTATTAGAGTGGATTATAAAGCAAGACTCAACTACATGCTATCTATAGCAAACTCACGTCAACCATGATGATGCAGGCAGTTTGAAAGCAAAAGCATAGAAAAGGATATGCTATAAAAACATTAATCTAAAGAAGTAAGAATGACTATAGTAACAAGAGATAAAGTAGATTTCAGAACAAAGAAAATGACCAGAGACAGCCAGGGCCATTATTAATAACGAAGGATCAACACACCCAGATGACGTAAGCCACCCAGGCATCTTAAAGGAGGTGCAAAATTTGTGAAGCAGAAATGGATAGAACTGAAAGGAAAAACAGATAAATGCACAATTACAGTTGTAGACTTCAGTGCCCCTCATTCAACAATTGCTGGAACCACTAGACAGAAAGTCAGCAAGGACATTAAAGAACTCAACAGCTCCATTAACACACAGCATATGGTTGGCATTTATAGACTATTCTGCCCAGCAACAGCTGAATATACGTTCTTTACCAACCCATAAAATAGATGCTGAGATAAAACATATCCCGAGCCATAAAACAAATCTCAACAAAAGTAAAAGAATTGAATCATACAGAGTATATTTTTTGACATAATGAAATTGAACTAGAAATCAACACAGAAAAATGACTGGAAAAATGAAAAACACTTGGAAACTCAATCAATATACTTGTAAAAATCCTGCGGGACAAACATGAGATCTCAAAGGAATTTAAAAAGTACATCAAACTGAGGGAAAATGAACATACCACAATTTGTGGGGGCACACCTAAAACAGAACTGAGGGGGACATTTACATCACTCAATGCATGCACTAGAAAAAGGAGGTGTTGCAAATCAAAAATTTAGACTCCTACTTCAAGAACTGTAAAAACTTTAAAAAGTAAGCAGAAGGAAGGAAAAAATAAAGATAAGAACATGGATCAGTGAAATTGAAAACAGAAAATAATATAGAAAAATCAATGAAACAAAAAACCAAGCCTCCAGAAAGACTGACCAAAAAAGGGAACGAATACACAAATTATGAACATCAGGAGTGAAACCCAGTATTTCACCTCAGACCTGCAGACATCAGTATGATACTGAAACACTATGAATACCTCTACATACATCAACTCGACAACTTAGATGAAATTTATTAATTCCTCATAAAACACAAACTTACACGATTAGTTTCATAACCTGAAGATAACTGAATTTGTAATTAAACTTCTTCTAAAACTGAAATTTCCAGCCCAGGTAGTTTCACTGGATACTTCTGCCAAATGTTTAAGGATGAATTAACACTTCTACACAGTCTCTTCCAGAATTTATAGGGGAGGGAAACACTTTCCAACTCATCCCCATGAAGCTAGGAATACCTAACCCAGACTTGTCTACTACCAAAACCAGTGAATAGCATTCAGCAAGTTAGAAAAATAATTTACACTATATCAGGGGTGTCCAATTCTTTGGTTTCTCTGGGCCACATTGGAAGAAGAGTTGCCTTGGGCAACTCATTAAATATTCAAACACTAAAGAAAGCTGATGAGCATAATAAAAGTTCTGGGGATAATTTTCATGCTATCTGTCACCACAGACAAGCAAAATTCCTCCCGTAATAATCCTAATTATGTATGCAGCAGCCAGTTCAGAGAGATTTTTAAAATCGTCAAGGAGGTCTCAAGTTTGTGATCATACAGAAAATGTACATATCTAAGAGATACAATGTCTTAAATTTTTTTTTTTTTACTATAAAAGTAAAAGAAAAGTGAGCAACATAAAACTAGTGGGATATTGGCATTGTATCTGAGAAATTAAGGCATCAACATCTGGTTCAATGGAAGTAGTTGCAATTCTCAGAGAGTTCTCAAGGTGCTCATCAGATATTTTGGTTCTGATTTTACTCATAATGTGCTTCATTCTTGAAAGTGCTTGCTTGCGAATGTATGACATGAATAAAGCATGATTGTGAATGAGGGATCTTTGTCTCTGGGAAGATAGGACCAATAAAAGTCCAGTAAGGAAACTTGATCAGTTTCTTCTTTAAGTTGAATGTCAGATTGCAGCTCTGTGCGTTCCATTTGAAAATCAGCAGGTAGCGTATTTATGTTGACTGAAAATGGAGTTGCAAATGCATCAAAATATTGATTATTTTCCTGAAAATCTTGAAATCTGTTTTCAAATTCTTGTATCAAATAAAAAAACAAGATTGCATATTTTTTGCTGTTCACAGGACTGTGTTTAGCCAAGGTGTTGAAATGCATGAAATTGTTTGCCTTAATTTGAGCCTGCCATAATTTCAGTTTCATTTGGAACACTGTTATGGTTTGAAACATTTGTATTGATAAGTTGGTTTTCACCTTCAAGATACGTGTTTAATACATTTTAATGAGTGGTTGAATCCACTAAAAAGGCCAAATCTGTAAGCCAGTGTTCATCGTCCAGTTCTGGCACAAATTTGGTTTTTGATAACGTGGACAACTTGATAACATTTTGCAAATCATAAAATCTTTTCAATATTTGGCCTCTACTTAGTCATCTTCTTTCCAAAAAAGCAAATGATGTCACCACAATCAGGATCAGTGCTTTCAAGGAATTCTGAAATTGGCCGTGATTCAATCCCTGGGCTCTTAACAAAATTCACAGTGTTGATGATGATTTGCATGACGTTGCCCATTTTTAAAGTTTTGCACATAAAGTTTCTTTATGTGCTAGTCAATGATACTTCATCAAACATGAGTTTGGGGCAGCAATTGCATCATCTTCTAATAATTTTACAAGTCCTTCTCTTTTACCTACCATTGCCAGGGCACTATCAGTAACTATACCAGATATGTTGACAATGGACAAAGAAAATCACTTTAACATATATATTTTTTTTTTTTTTGCAGTTTTTGGCCGGGGCTAGGTTTGAACCTGCCACCTCTGGCATATGGGGCCAGCGCCTTACTCCTCTGAGCCACAGGCGCCGCCCATAACATATTTTTTACAGCTTTGTATAAATCTCTTGATTTAGTTGTATCTTTTAATGCCATTAAAGAAGCCATTTCTTCAGTGGTAATACCTCTAATAAAAATGTCAAGAGGAGCCTCATTTATAGCATCAGCGCTGTCATCTGTTGCCAAAGCATAAAATTTAAAATTAGCAGCTTTATTCTCCAAACTTCTCTTGATAGGTTTTCCAGTTTCTTCAATTCACCTGGCTATGGTCTGTTGAAACAAACTGATTTTAGAAATATCTTCCCTTTTTTTTCAGGGCAAATCGTATTTGACGTGCTTTCCATACATTGCTTGATAAACTTGCTATCAGTAAATGGTTTTGGAATCAGAGAGGAAGCAACAGGGGCCATTGTTTTGAGCACTAGTACCGCCTAGCCCTAGAGCAAGATGTCTGCATTAGGGAGTTGGGCAGACACAGCAATGATAAATAGAAATTAGACAACTTAATGAGAAAGTAAATGGCTTTGATTTTTTTTTGCTATTAAATATGCTACCACATAACTAGCTTTTACAATGGAATCTGAGTTGTAGCTTTAAAAAATATTTTTGTTGAGAAGACAGACATTTTTTTCAGTCCCCCTATTTTGTCGTTACCACACCATCCTTCATACACAGCAGATTTGGCAGCAAGTTTTTGCATATAATGCAGGCATAGTCTATAAACTTGCACAAATTCCCTATAAATTAAGCAGAGTGTCTTACTGTTTGCCTCAACAAAAAAGTAAACATCTTTCTACTTTTCACTGGCCAATCTTTTTTTATCTGTAATTTTTCTTCTTTTTGATTCTGTTTTCTTTTGAGACGTTGTAGAAGCCATGCTGGGATTAAAACAATAATAATACATAAGGAACTATATTTACTTCTACAGGAAAAGAGAAAGCAAGGTTTGGGCCCTTCCACAGCTCTGCTGCTGATGCAGGGCCCATTGTAAAGTGTAGTGGGCTATGTGTGGGGTGCTGCTGAGGTGTAGAAAAATCTTAATAATAAAATAGGAATACCCACCTGGGTTCTAAATAACGTTAAATGCCTAACATTGCAGTGGTAGGTTGAAACATTATTGATAATTGCTGCCTTACCAAGTCATCGTGAGCACATGTTAACAGTCTGATGGTATCACGTCAATTCAACTACCTGCATTAGAAGATAACACCCTTGAAGACCCACGCCGGCTGTAAAACTGAAAGCACTCATGTGTGTAAATAACTAGCACAAACATGTTTATTAATTTTATCTTATTTTGTTTTTTTTTGAGACAGATCTCACTATGTCACCCTGGCTAGAGTACCGTGGTGTCACAGCTCACAGCAACCTCAAACTCTTGGGCTCAAGTGATTCTCTTGCCTTAGCCTCCCAAGTAGGTGGGACTACAGGCACCCACCACAATGCCTGGCTATTTTTTTGTTGCAGTTGTCATTGTTGTTTAGCTGCCCTAGGCCGGGTTTGAACCTGCCAACCTTGGTATATGACTCAGGGGTCCTCAAACTTTTTAAACATGGAGCCAGTTCACTGTCCCTCAGACCATTGGAGGGCCAGACTATAGTTTAAAAGGACAGACAGTGGCTAAGTAGGATAGGCAGCGGTGGCAAAAACACGCGGCGGGCTGGATAAATGTCCTTGATGGACCACATGTGGCCCGTGGACCATAGTTTGAGGACGCCTGGATGTGGTCAGCACCCTACCCACTGAGCTATGGGTGCCACCCATACATATGTTTATTTTTACATGACGTTGGCACACAATGTTGTCGTCTACAAAGTTCAGGCTTGAGAACTTTGAAATTGAGTTCCATCAAGCAAAAATCACAAAAAAACCTCATACTGTTTTCAGTAAGTTTATGATTTTGTGTTGAGCCTCATTCATAGCCATCCTGGGTCATATCCTGGGCCAATGGGCCACCTGTTGGACACCACTCCACTATACCAAGTGAGATTTATTCTGGGGTACGATGTTGGCTCGATACTCAAAAGTCCATCAATGCGATTTACCATAGTAACAGGCTAAAGTTGAAAAGAAAACATGACCACATTAATGCAGAAAAAACATATTTGCCAAAATCTAATACCCATTCATGATAAGAACACTCAGAAAAACAATAGAGAGGAAACTTCCTCAGTTTGAAAAAAGAGTATTTGTTAAAAAAAAAGAAATCTGCAGTTAATGTTATACTTAATGGTGCCTTCCTCCTAAGACAGGGGGAAAGGCGATTAACATCGTGCTAGAAGTTCTAGCCAGCACAGTAACACAAGAAAAGAATATAAAAGACATATGGATCTGAAAGGAAGAAACAAAACTGTCTGCCTTTGCAGATGGCATGATTATCTACATAGAGAATCCCAAGGAATCTGCAAACAACCTTCTAAAAAGGAGTAAGTTCAGCAATGTTGCAGAGAGCTCCATGAAGAGGTGGTTGGAGTGTGAATTCTGGACTGCTGGTTTGCATGTGAAAGGTGTGCATGGTCAAGTTGTCTTTGAGCTTTAGAAGTTGGCTAACTTTGGGAAGGGCAGTCTCTCGGGGGTCAGCAAGGCCCTCGATGTCAAAGTGTGAGAGATTAAGGGACATGCTTGGTAATGCCCAGGTTTGCTGCTTGGCCAGCTTCTCTTTATCCTATGGGTCTCAGCATAACTGTGGGTTTCAGCTGTCTCACCTTTTCTGAGACAGTTTCTGGGGTCACACAGCCCAGACGCCCCACCCATATCATACTCCTAGGCAGCACCCTGCCAATTTCATTTGTAGCCTTACATGTTTAGTTACTTGTTTGTTATACATTTGTGCCCTCTGTGAGTGCAGGACCAGCTTGTCAGTGTTCACTGTTATGTCCCCAGGAGCTGGCAGAGGGCCTTACACATAAAGTGCAAGCAGCAAATATTTCTTTAATGAGAAAAATAAATGCACAAGGAACACAGAGCTTAAATGAGTTTCTTTTTTTTTTTTTTTTTTGGCCGGAGCTGAGTTCAAACCCACCACCTCCAGTATATGGGGCCAGCACCCTACTCACTGAGCCATAGGCACCACCCTTAAATGACTTTCTAAGGTTGTACAGCTTCGGAGTAGAGAAAAGCAGCAGATGAACAAAGTTCCTTGCACTTTAGTTTTGTTTATTTTATTCTGACACATCATGGCGCTTCCCATAGTCACTAAGCAAATTGTGAGCCAGCTTGGCCTGGCACCTCTGCCCAAGAAGTTTCTGCAGCGGCACTACTTGGTCCCATTGGGTGTGAGGTGCCGAGTCCCTCGAGTCTGAGGCAGGCTGTGGAGCTCCTGCGGAGGGTCTGGAGCAGAAATGCTGTCCTCTCACCAGGGCCCCCAGTCCTGGCTGATTGCCAGAATTACATAGGACTTGTGTGATTATTAAGCCTGTCCCAGGGGCTCCAGAGAGATTTACTTTTGTAGGCCTGTTAGGGTTGACATATGGCAAATAAAATATAGGATGCTTATTAGATTTAAATTGTAGATAAGCACCAAATATTTGATTAAATAGTATATGTGTGTCTCAAATATTGCATGGGAAATGCTTAGAATGAACTATTGTTCATTGTTTATCTGAACTTCAAATTTAACTGGGCATTGTGTATTTTATCTGCTTGCCTTCCTTGGGGCCTATCTCAGAACACTGTGGGGCTTTTTTTTTTTTTTTTTAAATTTAAAGTATTACAGGGGTACAACTGTTTTTGGTTACATGGACTACTTTTGTGATGCTTGAGTCAGGGTTAAAAGTGTGTCCGTCACCCAGATAGTGTTCATCGTACCTGTTAGGTAGGTTTTTGCCACGTCCCCTCTGCCTCCCCCTGCTTGATTGCCTTTGAGATTTACTTCCCTCTAATTAGATATGTGCTCATCAGTTAGTTCCAATGTAACAGCGAATACCTATGGTCTGGGAGGAGGAGATACTGGTAAGCATTTATTCATTGCCACTCATGAAAAGGAGCAAACCTACCTGCCTCCCTTTGCTTATAGTGCTGGCATAGGAGAACAGGAAGTTTGGAGGGTGCTGTGGTGTGCCGCCCCATGCTCCCCGTCCCGATGGAGGCTTTCCGTGTTGGCAGCTGATGGTTCTCAGCCAAATTCCTCCTTGGGAGTTGCCCTCTGTCTTGCCCAAGGTCACTGACTTCCTGCAGGAAGTGCCCCTCCAATACCTGCTTGCTGAGCAGAAGAGTAGAAAGGCCCCAGAAGCAAGAGCCCTCAGAAGCTGTCTGCAGCCGAAGATTCTCACAGGATCACCTGAGCAGCCAGGTGATCTGCAGTTCAGCTTCTTCCTCTGCCCAATTTTGCTGCCCTCACCCCGAGAATTCTTCCCGAGGTATAGAATGTGATTCCCAAGAATAATTCCTAATAAACCTTCTGCATGCAAACTCAGACTTTCAGAAACTCTTTCAGAGATCCCAACCTATGATGTTTGGTACCAGAAATGGTCTTACAAAACACAATCCAAAATTGGATTCTGAAGATGCATTATCTGTTGGCTTGCTGGCATTGGAGACTGTGCCACTGGTGGTCGGTAGACACAGTCCTGGCATGAAATGGTAGCACGAGTGTTGAGATTTTCAGCCGCTGTGAACGGAGGTGGGGAGCTGATGGGAGTGCGACATCTCAGGTGGTTGTTGCAGGAGTTTGGGGGCCAGGGAGAGTCATTACAGGGACTGAAATCATAAGACCCTAGTGGAGGCCATTGACACATTGGAGAAAAACAATGGAAGTCTAAGGGTTGTTAATCACCAGTGGAAGGCCCAGTGTGAGGTCTCCTTGGCAGCATACTCATTTCTTTCGTCAAAATGCAGAAAAGCTGAGGAGCAGCAGAGCTCCAGAGCAAGTTCAGCTTTCCGCGTGGGTAGGTCTGCTACATGAAGATCAGGGCTTTGATTGGGAAGGAGTGGGATGCGCAGCCTGGGGTGAGGGGATGTGTGGGCTTATGCTTTTATTTCTCTTCAGTAAAGATGCAGAAGTGGAATTTCTGGGTCATGTGGTAGGTTTAAATTTAACATTTTGAGAAACCGCCAACTTGTTTTACGAAGTGGCTGGGCTGTTTTGCATTCCTGCTAATAACACGGGAGGGCTCTAGTTGCTGTGTGTCCCGCCCAAACTTGGTGTTGTCCTTTTACATTTTAGCCGTTCCCTCTGCCCTGTGGTTTTGATCTGCATTTCCCTGATGACTAAGCGTGCTTCATAGGCTCACTTGCCATGTGCGCATCTTCTCTTGTGAAATATCTCCTCAAATATTTTGCCCTTTTCTAAACCGGATAGTTTGTCTTCTTATTCAGTTGGGAGAGTTCTTTGGCCCATGTGTAATTTGAGGATATTTTCTCCCAGTCTGCTGTTAGCCTCTTTTCAATTTCTTAATGATGCATTTGAAGAGCGGGAGGCTTTCATTTTCATCAAGTCTAATTAAACACTTGTTTTTCTTCTATGGTTGATACTGTTGGTGTTCTAAAAGAAGTTTGCCTACTCCGAGGACACAAAGATTTTTTTCCAGTTCTTTCTTCAGCCCCCACTAATCATGTTTTGGCCCCTGCCAGACCACAGTGACTTCTCCCAAGTTCACTATCAACAAGGATTAATTCTCAGTTCTCGTATTAATCTCCCTGACATGCTTTCTTCTGACAGTTCTCCAGATGACCATATCCTCTTAGATCTCCTCCTTCCCCGGCTCCTTTTCTGTCTTTGGTAGTGAGGGCTCTTTTTATTCTTGCCTTCCTAATGTTTACAGTGCCCCAAGCCTCAGGTCTTATTCTCTTCTTTATCTGTATTCACTGTCTTGACACTCGTCGGCCTCTAACGGAGCTCACCTTTATACCTTCAGCCCAGAGTTGTCTTCTGAACTCCAGACTGGCATTTCACTCCCTTTCCTCAAATTTGACCAGGAGGACCTTTCAGACTCTTCAGTGCTTGCAGAATTGTGCTTTGAACCTTCCCTGCTTTGACTTGCCCGTAGATTTTTCTATCTCAGGTAGAACGTCTGTCCTTTCCATTCTTAGCCACCCTGACTCCTTTCTTTCCTGTCCTGTCCCTTATCCACTCAGCCAACAAGTCCTGTGAGTGAATCTTCAAACTATTCCCCGGATCCCCCTCTTCTCACCATCTCCACTGCCCTTCCCAGGCTTGCCCACACCCACATCACCTCTCCCTGGGCCACTGTAGCGACCTCCTAACAGTTCCACTTCCGCTCTAGTCCCTTTATAGCTCCTGTCAACACAGGCCTGTCCTTGAAATGCCAGCCATATGATGTCACCTCACACATCAAAAGCCTGCAGTGGTTCCCCATGTAATTGGAGTGAAAAACCACAGATCTCCCCAGAGCCAGCAAGACCCTCCCGGTCTGACGGCCCATCTTGTCTCTGACTTCATCTTTTCTTTGCTCAGCTTCCCTCCAGCCCTACTGATCTCCTTGCTCCTTTTCCAACGCGTGGGGCACACTTCCATCCTGGGACATTTAAAAAAATCAAGAGGTGATTAACACACCATAAAATTCACCCTTTTAGAGTGTACATTTCAGTAGCTTTCAGTATGTTCACAGGGCATACCAATATCCTGCTATCTAATCCTAGGACATTTTTATCATTTCCAAAAGAAAACCCTGCCCGTGGCCTCTGCGCTTTCATATCAACCTTCCCTGCCTCAACTGTCCCCCACTCCCTCACCTCCTTCAAGTTGTCAACTTTACCAAGGGAAGCTCCCTGACCACTATCTTAAAATCACTGTCTCCCCAGGCTCATTTATTCTCACTGTACTCATCATGTTTTAACATGCTGGAATATACTTACATATTCTGTTATCATTTATTGCATTCTCTGACAACAACATAGGGATATATGTGCTGTGCACTGGTGAAATCTAAGGACCTAAGACAGTGCCTGGCACATGGGATGCTTACTAAATATTGAAGGAATGAATGAGCCAGTGAAATAATGAAATAATGTAAAACCCTTTACCCATATACGTGTGACCTGGCACCCTGTGGCTCCCTCAAGGCCAGTCCTATGAACAGTCCTACCTGTTCTTTCATCACCAAGCCCCAAATCAGACTCCAAGAGGCAAAGTAGATACTTACTAAAGTTCTTGGGAGGAGATGGAGGATTCTAACCAACATTAAACCATGCCATCTCTTAAATAGTTCAACTCTTTTCCTTCATTCTTCTCTCTACAGCAGCTGGCTCACTTTTCCTGTTTTTCTCTTTTCCTGACTCTCTTCTCTGTTATGCTGGCTCTCTGTGGCCTCTGTGATACACCCTGTTCAACAAAGCAGGAGACTGCAAAGCCCACCCAGACACCAGCCCCCTCCCTGTCCTTGACCAGGGCCCTGATGGACAACAGGGTGGGGGTAGGCTTCAAATACTCTGACATTTTGGGAACAGTGGACTCCACCCCCAAGGCATCTCTACCTGGATGTGCCAGGCAGGTGTTCCAGGTGTCTACCTAAATCCCCAGCTGCTAAGAAGGTGTGAAATTCTTTGTTGCTTTTGAAGGCACAGGAAAATATTAGAGAATTATCTTCTGATCCTTGCTGTTTGCAAAAAAAAGGGGGGGGTATTTCAAGAGGTGAGAATATGAGAAGCTTGAGAAACACTTGGAACTTCTAATGAGAGACCTATAGTTTCAGAGGTGAGTCTCTGCAGAAGGGAGTTGAGAGCCCTCCCAGTTTCTCCTTCCTTCCATGGGATCATGTGTTCAGCCACGGAATGACCTGGTGACAGTGGGTCTTTTTGCTGTGACTCTCAGTTTCATCATTCTGATGGTTGCTTTGAGCTTCACAGTATACCTCTCCAGCTTATCGCCGACCCCCTTATCACAGAATCTTATGACTATGGACTTCATTCCCCGCCTTTGTGCTATTGTCACACATTTCACTTCTATACATCTTATAAATGTCACATCACATGGCTATTATTTTTATTAATAAGAACAAAATCTTATGTACCTGCTCCTGTAGGTATAATTTCTGTGTTGTGTAGATCCAGATTTCCTCGTGGTGTCAATTTTCTTCTGCCCAAAGAACTTCCCTTACCGTTTCTTGTACTGCCGGTCTACTGGTGATGAATTCTTTTAGATTCTTATTTCTGAACAAAACCTTTATTTTCGAAGCGTATTTTTGCTGAATATAGGACTCTAGGTTGATATTTATGTCTTTAATCCAACTGAAATTTTATGATGTTGATGAAAGTCTATTCTTGGAATTATGAGCCTGATATTAAATGTCTAGCTTCCCTGAACTTGATGGGACCCAATGTTAGCTACATCTTTGTTTGATTTCTCTTTTATGTAATGCTAACATCCTTTTTCTGATGCCTTTTTTTCTTCCAGCACTTTAAAGATGGTGCTCTATTGTCTTCTTTCTTGCATTGTTTTAGACAAGAAATCTGTCCTCCTTGTCTTTGTCTCTGTGTGCAATGCATCTTTTTACTCTGGTTGCTTTTAAGATCATCTCTTTATCATTGGTTTTGAGCAAGTTAATTATGATGTGCCTTCTTGTAGTTTTCTTTAAGTTTCTCAAGCTTGGGATTTGCTGACCTTCTTGGATCTCTGGGTTCACAGTTCTGATAAAATGTGGAGACTTTTAGCAATTATTTCTTCAGATTATTTTTTTCTGGAATGTGAGGGTGATCTGGCTGCAACATCTGTCACCCCACTGATTGCCAGGGTTGATTTGGCTGATCTGGCTATCTAGGCGGTTGTCCCCTTCCTCCCTCACTGTTCCATGTGCGTCCCTCACAAGCTGCATGCTCAAAGAGGATGACCTTCCCCAAGAGAGGGGGACTGTTCTTTGGTCACGGGTATACAAGTACCTGTGCTCTCCTGCTAGGACCTCCAAACAAGCTCTCAAATATTTTTTCTGTTCCCCTATCTTTAGTTCATTTCATTATTTTATTTTATTTTTCTTGGTGTTTTATTTTGGATAGTCTATATTTTTAAGATCACTCATCTTTTCATCAGCAATGTGTGATCAGTTTCCTAACACATCTGGTGTATTTTTCATTTCATCTTCTCACACCTTGTAGTTTTCACCTCTAGATATTTTATATCTTCCGTGTAAACACTTTTTAAGTTACAGGATTGCAGTCCTAATAGTGGTTTTAGTGTCCTCATTTTCGTCTTTTACCATCTTTGTCAGTTCTGAGTCAGCGCTCGCTGGGTTTGTTGACTTTTCTTCTCCTTTTGGTTTCTGCTGCTTTGCCTTTTGGTCATTGTTTGATTAGGCGCCAACACTGTGAATGTCGTCCTGTTGGGTGCTGCATATTCTTATATTCCTGTAAATACTCTTTTTTTTTTTTTTTTTTTTTTTGAGACAGAGCCTCAAGCTGTTGCCCTGGGTAGAGTGCCATGGCATCACAGCTCACAGCAACCTCCAACTCCTGGGCTCGAGTGAGTCTCCTGCCTCAGCCTCCCAAGTAGCTGGGACCACAGGTGTCCACCACAACGCCCGGCTATTTTTTGGTTACAACCGTCATTGTTGTTTGGCAGGCCCGGGCTGGATTCGAACCCGCCAGCTCAGGTGTACGTGGCTGGTGTCTTAGCCGCTTGAACCACAGGCACCGAGCCCCTATAAATATTCTTAAGCTCTATGTGGGATACAGTTGAACTACTTGGAAACAGTCTGCTCCTTTTGGGTCTTGCTTTTAGGATTTGTTAGGTGGGACCAGAGCAACGTCTAATCTCAGACTAATTATTCCCCATCACTAAGATAACACTCTCTGTGTGCTCTATCCCATGTCCTTCCAATGAAAAGGTTCATCAGACTGTCTGGTGGGGACAGACACTATTCCTGATGCTGTGTGAGCATTAGATTCCATTTCCTCTGATCTGTTTCTCAGACTTGGGTTCGTTTCTTCCTATTCATGTCTTGCAAAGTGTAGTTGCCGTGGTCCCCCCGGCTTTGTCTCTTCACAGTATAAGTCCTCGATTCCTCTGCTATCCCTCCCCTGCCCCAGGGCTGGAGAGGCCACCATAAGCTGGGGTGATCAGAGGGCTTCGCCTCATTTGTTTCCCATCTGTTAGGGATCACTGTCCTCCATTACTTGTGGGATAGTGTTTTTGAAAACTATTGTTTGAAACTAATTTATAGCTTTCGTATGAAAGCTATAACCCAGTTATAGCCCAAGAAGATGAGGAAAGGGGAGAGGGGGGAAGAGGAAGGGGGAGGATGGGTGGAGGGAGGGTGATTGGTGGGATCACACCTATGGTTCATCTTATAAGGGTACATGTGAGTCTTTCTAAATGTAGAATATAAATGTCTTAACACAATAACTAAGAAAATGACATGAAGGCTACGTTAACCAGTTTGATGGAAATATTTGAAATTGTATAAAAAAACAGCACACTGTACCCCATGACAGTATTAATGTATTAATGTACACAGCTATGATTTAATAAAAAAAGAAAACTATTGTTTTATATATATTATTATTATTTTCGTTGGTTCAGAGGATAAATCGATACCTTGTTACTTCCTCTTGGTCAGAAATAGAAGCCTAATTATAATATGTAAATAATAGTAATTCTTTCATGGGGATAAAATGTGCTAGTAATTATACCATTATAGCTTAGTCTAAAGCCTGGTAGATAATAAATAGTCAATTAATATTATTTCTCTTTCTGCTACTTCTCTTTCTCCTAAACCTGTGGTTACTATACTATTATTACTGCCACTGTTACAATTACTATAATAGTTCTAAATAGAACTAATAACAGTGACCTCAAACCCACCCCCCCCCAAAAAAAAACAAAACCAAGAAACCTTACTGGCATGTAATAGAACATGGCCCACCTCTTCCCAGAGGATGTAATAAGGGTTTATCTGAAAAATGGAGTGAGCATGAATCCCCTAGGTGATTCTTGGATTCTTGGATTCTAATCCAAGCCTATGTGACAGATCCAAGGGAAATCACTGCCCTACCTGGTTGTGATTCTTACTTCTGTCTGGGATTTACTTCTTCCCAGATAAAGTGGTATTAAAAATTCAGTTTCTTTGTTGTATAAGCTCTTCAACATGCTGTGTGCTTTCCTTCTTTCCTCAGTTATCTCAATGTAATTTCTTAGAGTTGAGAGAAATAGGATAGGAAAGGGCTCACGGGATACCAGACTCTCTGCCTGATAGTAAAATGGCAATTTCACTGACTTTTTGAGCCTTAATTTAAGAAGATTCTATAAAATGGAGATGATAGTGGCAGTGTTGTTATGAAAATGAATTAAAAGCATATATAAAGTGTCTTGAATAGTATTTAGCATTGTCTGTGTTTAGTAAATGTTAGCTACTATTATTATCCTCACAAAATGCCTACTTTGTAGCTAGTGTTATTGTTTTCCTTTTACTGGTAGATGAAATAGTGTTCCTGTAAGACAACTAATGGAGCCAGTGTCAGACTCACACTGGATGAGCAGCCCATCTCCTGATGACATCCACTCATCCATTCATTGGGACACATCGAGGCTCTCCTGTACTCTAGGCTAGGAGGATACAGGTTTCTATTCTCCCAAAGCACCTAGTATAGACAGGCAGGTAAATTTATAAGCGCTGGGCACAGTGGCTCATGTAATCCTGTAATCCTACCACTCTGGGAAGCTGAGGCAAGTGGACTGCCTGAGCTCAGGAGTTCAAGACCAGCCTGATCAAGAGCGAGATCCTGTCTCTACTAAAAACAGAAAAACTAGCCGGGCATAGTGGCGTACGCCTGTACTCCCAGCTACTTGGGAGGCTTAGGCAAGAGGATTGCTCAAGTTTGAGGTTGCTATAAACTATGATGCCACGGCACTCCACCCAGGATGACAGAGTGAGACTCTGTCTCAAAAAAAAAAAAAAGCAGTAAAATAAGAACATTGATAAAAGCTTGTGTAGTGTGATTTTACATGGCTTTGGAGAGGGGAGCTTGTTATCAAACACTTTACATGGATGAATTCTTGAGCTTTTTTAGCATTTGCTCAATGGAGTGGGTGGGGAAACACATTCTGAGCAGAGAGGGCAGCATGAGTCAAGGCCAAGAAGCATAAAATTGCCAGTTGGTCAGCAATGTGTAAAATACCAGTCAGGCTTGATGAGAAAACAGCCTGAGCATGAGGTTCTTGATGCCAAGAAAGGAGTTGGACTTTTTTCTTGCATGTTGGGAGTCGAGGCCGGGGGGCACTGAGGGATTTTAAACTGGAAAGTACCTAAGCCAGTTTACAGCATTTTTTTTTTTTTTTAAGGCAAATGCTGGGCTCGGCACCTGTGGTTCAAGTGGCTAAGGCGCCAGCCACATACACCTAAGGTGGCAGGGTTCGAATCCAGCCTGGGCCCGCCAAAAAACAATGATGGCTGCATGCAAAAAATAGCCGGGCGTAGTGGTGGGCACCTGTGGTCCCAGCTACTTGGGAGGCTGAGGCAGGAGACTCGCTTGAGCCCAGGAGTTGGAGGTTGCTGTGAGCTGCGATGCCACAGTACTCTACCCACGGGGATAGCTTGAGGCTCTATCTCAAAAAAAAGAAAAAAAAAGGCAAATGCTGTAAATTACCATATTTCCATGGTCACAAATCAAGTTAAACAGATTTAGGTGTGAGGGACCTAGTTGCCTGGTGCAGATACCTGGTTGAGGTCCACATACTGCTGTCTCCGCAGGCGGGATTCTCCCCTGGTGAGGCCAGGTATGGTCAGATTGTGGTTGGGATGGTCAATGAGCAAGTTCTAGATGAGCCCGGGCAACATAGTAAGACCCTGTCTCTATACAATATTTTACAATTAGTCAAAGATGGTGGCATACAACTGTACTCCCAGCTACTTGGGAGGCTGAGACAGAAGGATGGCTTGAGCCCAGGAATTTGTGGTTGCTCTGAGCTGTGAAGATGCCACCACAGTCTAGCCCAGGCAACAGAGACAGACCTGTGTCAAAATGAAAAAAAAGATTAAAAAAGTATTTTTTTCTCTTAGCTTTCTGGGCTACAATAATGATTAAAAAGTGTCATGTTGTCTATAGTGGGGATAATTAGTGGGGTGTGGCCAGGAGTCAGGAGACCTATCCAGAGAGCATTGACTATAGGGTATAGATGATGTGTTACCCTCATTGAGGAGCAGCGGGCTGAGAAGCAGGACCAGGAGGAGACCCTGACCAGCACCCATGCGTGAGGGAGGCAGGCAGGAGGCTAGGAGGGGGAGATGTTGCCGGATCTTAAACACAGCTGGCTCGGCTTATGGCAAAGCATGAGAAGAAATGTGTTTGGAGCAGAATATAAGAAAATCAGCTTGGGACAGTTTGAATCTGCAGTGCTGTAAGTGTCCCAGTTGTAACATCCGTGTAGAACTGGTGTTCAGGAGAGATGTGTGAAAAAAATATGATTTCTGAGTCATCAATGTATGATTTGATGACATGGCATGCTGTGTCGATCCCTGAGGGCACCCTCAGTCTCAGAAATTTGACAGAAGGACTGGCAGAACTCAGACAAGTGGTCACACTCATGGTTATGGTTATTACAGTGAAAGGAGGAGACGAAAAGCGGCAAAGGCAAAAGCAGCAAGAGTGGGGTCGGGGGCGACTGGGCTAGAGCTTCTGGTGGTCTTGCCCAGGGGTTCTGTGTAGATGGCGCTAACTTCTCCTAGCGATGTGTGTGACAGCATGCTCGGAGGACTGGCAGGCGGGGAATCTCACCCGTCTTGGTGTTCGCTGGTTTCTTTAGAGGTTGGTCACACAGGAGTGGGGTGCTCAGGTGCTGAGATCAACCTTACACCACGTGGCCCAAGACCTCCCACCATAAATCATACTGCCAGCTCGAGCTATCTGGCCCAGGGGCCCAGGAAATAGACACTTTAATCAGGCAGCATACTCCCAGGGCAGGGCTCAGAGCAGTGTTTTTCAACCTTTTTTTATCTCATGGCATACTTAAATTATATTGATTAAAAAAAAGAATAAAAAAAGAATATACTTACTGTGCTTCTTTCAAAAATAAATTGATGACCTTTAAAAATTTTCATGGCACACCTAAGATCCTCTCTTGGCCTACTGGTTGAAAATCACTGCTCTGATCCATTTCTCTTCTGTGCTCATGGCTTGGCTGTCCTCCGAACGTGAGGTTAATTCCTTTCTAAATTTTTAATTTTTAGAAAATGATGATAAGATATACACAGCATAAAATGACCAGCTAAACCACTTTGCATGTACATAGAGCTCAGTGGTATTAAGCCTACTGCTGTGTTGTGTGAACATTACCATCATGCATTTGCAAAGCCTTCTCACACAGTGAAACCGAAACTCTGTGCCCATTAAACAAAGACTTCTGCTTTCCCTCCCCCAGCTACTGGCAACCGGTCTCTTTTCTGTCTCTATGACTCTGACTGTTCTAGGAACCTCATGCAAGTGGAATCACAGAGCTTGTTCTTTTGAGTGGCTCATTTCACTGAGCATGACATCCTTACCGTTCATCTGCAGTGTAGCAGGTGTCAGAATTTCCTTCTTTTTAAAGACTGAATAATATTGCATTGTATGAATATATCGCATTTTGTTTGTTCATTGCCCTGTCCATGGACACTTAGGTTGCTTTCACATTTTGGCTCTTATGAATAGTGCAGCTATGAACACAGGTGTACAAACATCTCTTTGAATCCCTGCTTTCATTTCTTTTGGGCATATACCTGGGTGTGGAATTGCTCGGTCATATGGTAATTCTATGTGTTCCGGTTAGAATTTTATAGCAAAGCAAATGGATGAAGACAGTATGTATAATTTTTTGAGGAACTGCCAGATGGTTTTGTCCTCCCAAACCGGGTGTTGAAGTTTGATCCCCAGTCAAGTTTGAGGTGTGGCCTATCTGGAGGTGTTTGGGTTATGGAGGTGGATCCTTCGAGAATGGTGGGCTCCTTATGGTAATGAGTGTGTTTTTGCCCTATGAGTTCCCATAAGAGCTGGTTGTTGGAAAGAGCCTGGTCCCCCACCCCCATGCTTCCTCTCCCACTCTGTGATCTCTGCAGCACATACTGGCTGCCCTTAGCCTCTGCCTGAGATTCTCATCAGAAGCAGATGCTGGTGCGATATTTCCAGTACAGTCTGCAGAACCCTGGGCTAAATAAATCTCTCTCTTCTTTTTAATAAATTACCCAGCTGTGAGTATTTATTTATAGCAAAGCAAATGGATGAAAACAGTGTGTATAATTTTTTGAGGAGCTGCCAGACAGTTTTCCATAGCTGCTGCACATTCTTAAATTCACATTGACTATAAGTAATTCCTTTTATTTTATTATTTATTTATTTATTATTTTTTTTTGAGACAGAGTCTCACTATGTTGCCCTGTGTAGAGTGCTGTGGCATCACAGCTCACAGCAACCTCAAACTCGTGGGTTTAAGTAATTCTCCTGCCTCAGCCTCCCAAGTAGCTGGGATTACAGGTACCTGCGACAATGCCTGGCTATTTTTTGTTGCAGTTGTCATTGTTGTTTAGATGGCCCAGGCCAGGTTCAAACCCACCACTCATGGTGTATGTGGCTGGCACTGTAACCACTGTGCTACAGGCACTGAGCCAGACTATAAGTAATTCTTAAGCTGCTTCCCTCCTGGAAGCAAAGGTTCCAGGCTTCACTTCCATACTCTGATGTCACAGGAGGGACAGAGACTGGCCAGTATTCCATTAGCAGTGCTCAGACACACCCTGGTTGGCCTGCTCAGGGCACAGAGTTAAACCTGCACCAAGGACTGGCACAGGTTATGGGTGAGCTGGTGGGCTTCAGACTGCCCGGGCCCACCCTGGGGCATGGGAGTGAAGTCAAAACCCCTGGGATGTATATACCACATGGAGCACAGGGGAATATCTGGGGGCTCAGATTCCACAGTAAGGGATCACAGTTACTAGGGGCCACCAACTATGTCCAAAAATCAATGTATTGGGACACAATTTTTTTTTCTTTTAATAGTTTTATGAAGATACAATTATCATACAACACACTGAACAATTTCCTAAGTTTCAACATGTGTATGTATACCTGGGCTACCATTTTGACCAACCCTCAGTTTAAAGCATTATTTCATCTGTTCATTAAAAAATGATCACATATTTACCCCCGAATTCCAATATTATTTTAGAACTTGTTACCTGGTTTTCTAAAAGTATTCGTATAAATAATACTCAGGAATTTTATGCTCATTTTGCATATTAAGAAATTATGCTAGAGCAATGATTTTCAACCTTTTTGATCTCTTGGCTCATGCAAACCTATAGCTAAACTTCTATGACACATTTAAATTATGTTGATCAAAAAAAAAAAAAGAGTAAGAAAAAAAGAATATCTTTACTGTGCTTTGAACTTCTGTTGAAAATAATTATCTTTAAGATTTTTCACAGCACACTGGTTGAAAATCAGTGTGCTAGAGTAACCTCTCCAAGGTCAGTGGAGCCCATTCTGGGAAGACAGCTCCTGACTACCGTCCCCTTTGCTTTCTCTAGTCAGTGCATACAGTGTAGACCACGTAGATAGTTTTTCCCTAACAACTGAATGACTCACCAGGGACCAAATTCAGAACTTTGTTCCTGTAACTCCATCCTCTTGATTGATACTAGCCTGGGCACATTGAGCACCAGGGCTAATGTCTTCCAGGACATCCTTCCCACTTGAAGGTCACTCAGTCACACTAACAAGCAAGAACCCATGCTGAGAGGCTGGGTATCGTTAGGGCCTGGTTGATGTGGGGACTGGCTAGCACCAGGCCTATCCAGCCTGCCTCCGGAACACTATCCCTGTGGGCTGGGCAGGCTGCATATTCTGTGGATGGGTGCAGTTTGGTTGAAAGGTGAGTCCTTTACTTGTGCCACAAGCTTCCAGAGAATCCGTGCATTTACAACTAGGTCTCCACTGGCAGTGGTCAGCTCCCTGGGGGGGTCACCTAAATGCCCAAATTTATTACAGCCCCGAGGCCACAGATAGGGAGGCCATTTATCACAAAGTAAATTCAAGTGACAGTTCAGATATATCAGGGGTTCTCAATACTAACTGGATACTCAAATAAACTGAGGAGGTATCAACATATACCCAAGCTTGGCCCTCTTCTCCCCAGATCCTGGTTTAATTGGTCTGGCTGAGGCCCAGGCATCAGGATACTGGCAAAGCTCACAAGGGATTCTATTGAACTTCTGGCTTTGAGTGAAAACCATTGATATGAAGGGTATTCTAGGTAGAAAAGGCATTTTCACTTACACTTATGTGTTAGACTATTCTTCTGAAATCTGAATTATTTTTACTTTTTCACATGATTTTTATTTTTTGCTCTTAACTGAAGTGTAGATACTTCTGTGACATTTGGAACAGTGGCTCAATGACGCAGGATTGTTAGGAAAAAGGCTGTTTTGAACACATGGTTTTTTAAAATTAACTTTATAATGATGGGGAACTTTTGCCAAGCGTCAAGACATTTCTTCACGGTTTGTCCCTTGCAATGGGAGGAGATACTTCGGCTCAGAGGGAAGAGCTGCCCTTTAGCCCTTTGAAGGTTGTTTGCCAACTTCCAGTCTCGGGGCAATGGAGTCACAGCCTTTCTCCAAGGGCCCAGGCTGGGCACTGCAGGCTCCCTTTCCACATTCACTGGGATATTTCCAGATTGTATTGGGAAAGACTGCACATGGTCCATGTTCAAACAAGGACTCAAATGCAAATGACTTGGGAACACATAAGCCTGGCTCATCCAGAAGTAAGGTGCCAGCTGGTTAGGGCCAAGCTCTATTTTGAAGATTTCCTTGTAATCATCACTGGCTCTTGTGAAAATGTCAGGGCCCTAATTCAGATGCTGCAGTCACTCTCCTAGTCCCATAGGCACGTGGAACCCAAGTATGGAAGACGAGGTCTCACTTAGAGCCTGCTTCACTCAACTACCCTGGGGACTGCGGTTACTAGGTTGGTACCTTCCTGCCCGCTTTGGAGATCCCCCTAGCTGGGATGCAGTACACCAGAGAGCCAAGTCAGCAACATGGCACTTGCTGAGGTCTCTCCCTCTAGCCCTGGTTGAGCAGTCCAGCCTACTCAGTGCCCCTGGCTATGGGAGTGGGGGAGTCCTTTTCTTCCCTTTGGGAACAAAGTACTATTGGGCCCTGGGATGTCCAGGTCCCTCATCAGCATCTCTTCCTGCCTGTATAAGGGTATCTATGTGGTTGAGTCTAAGAGGGGCCAAGATGGATGTGCCTTCCAAGTTCTCCTTGGTCCATAGTCCAAGGCTTTCTGAGCATCAGTTACAAATAGTGGGCCAGCTGGGGCAGGCCCTACACAGCAAGGGCTAGTGCCCCAAGTAGGACTGCGAGCCTCTTTACCCTGGCCCCAGAGGAGGACCCGCTTTCCACAAAAGGCCCAGGATGCTTTGACCTCCAACCTGCCTTGGCTTTGTGTGGCTCCGGGCAGACGGGCCTTTCTTCACTGGAGCCTCCCGGGACAGCAGAGAAAGTGCCTCTGTCCCATTTCCCACCCTCTAACAACGGGGATTTTGACTTCCCTGGGTGTTACAGGCCCTTCTTGTTGCAGCAGGAGGATCCTGTGCGTTTGATCTAAATCTGGTCTCCTGCTGGAGAGACCCAAACAATCTAAGTCAAAACAGCATTAACAGGAAACCTGTTTCTTCGGGCCAAGAATGCAACCAAAATAGTTCCAAGTCTTCAGCAGTACCATTTGGGGGAGGCCTTTACCTGAAAGAAACAATAAGTGGAACTCTGCCCCCAAATATCCTGCCCTCCCTCTGCGCCCTCTGTAGGGCCTAGTATAGCATGGGGAGCACCGGGCTGCTAAGTTCTGTGCACCCCTGGCCAGCAGTGACCGCTGACCAGCATCTGAACACAGAGCTGGGGATTCCAGCCCCTATTCTACTGTGCTGCCCAGATATGGTCACAATCAACGATATGTTTTGACTAAGTGAACTGACCAGGTATTTTTGTTTGGTAGAGTTAATTGAGACTATTAGGAGAAAAAAAATCCTGCTTTGTTTTTTAAAAGTACCTAATTTTACTGTGAAATATTTATGAACTACAAGAATGAAGAGAAAAGTCATCCATAACCTTGCAGTACAGAATGAACCACAGCAAAGGCCTGTGGGAACTTTCAATATTTCTTTCATTGCCTGCCTGCGTGTTTATACCCTGCCCACAAATTTTTAATGAGTTTGTGTACCTTCTAGTTCACTATTTTCCCTTCTCTCTACTGGCAGCCCCTGATGCCAGCTCCAAGAGATATTTCCTACATGTACAAGCTAATACTGTATGTACTTAGTTATGAGTTTTCATGTGCCAGTGATAGCATAGCAGACTCTCAGAGAGTCTTCTTATCTGTATATATAGGGACCTATCCGCATCATTCTTTTTAAAAAGTTACATGATATGACTCAACTCCTGTAGCTCAGTGAGTAGGGCGCCAGCCACATACACTGAAGGTGGTGGGTTTGAGCCTGGCCTGGGCCTGCCAACAACAGTGACAACTGCAACCAAAAAAAAAAAAAAAAAAAGAAAAGGCCGGGCATTGTGATAGGCACTTGTAGTCCCAGCTGCTTGGGAGGTGAGGCAAGAGAATCACTTAACACTTAAGCCCAAGAGTTTGAGGTTGCTGTGAGCTGTGATGCCACAGCACTCTACCAAGGATGACATAGTGAGACTCGGTCTCAAAAAAAAAAAAAGTTGCATAATACTTCACTGTATGATTACACCATAATCTATTCAGTCCCCTGTTGTGAACATATAGATTGTTTTCAGAATTTTTCTTTAAAAAATGTTCATCATTTCTTATTTCCAAGAATTGGTATTCTTGGGTCAAAAGTTTCACTTTCTGAGCTCCATTGCCAGGTCCCTGTCCCCTGAGCTTGTGAATTTGCACTCCCTTCTCCAGTGGGTGCTTATTTCCCCACACCATCACTCACACGGTCTGCCATCACGTGCACCTTGGCTTTTGCATTTTGTCAACCTAATAAGTGAAAAACGTCACCAACTTCCTTTTGAGAGTGGCATTGTTGGAAGCATTTGCATTTTTGTTTCTGTGAACCATCTGTGTTATTTTGCTTCCTTTTTACTGGGTTGCTGGTGTCTCTCTCTCGTCTCCTTTTCTGACAGCAAAGTTTTACTTCTGGGGTCACTTTTCCTTTCCTTTTTCTTAGTCCTGCAAGAATGGATGCTACTTACAGTCAAGTTTCTTTCCTTCCTTCCTTCTTTTCTTTTTTTTGTTGAGACAGAGTTCTACCCTATCCCCCGAGCAGAGTGCAATGGCAACGTAACTCACTGCAACCTCGGACTCAGGCTGTGGGCATCCTGCTGCCTCAGCCTCTGAAGCCTCTGGGATTACAGGTGCTTGCTGTGGTGCCTGGGTGGGTTTTTCTATTTTTTGCATGAGTCAGGGTTTCACTCTCGCTTAGACAAGTCTTGAACTCCTGTGCTCAAGCAATCCTGCCTCAGCCTCCCACAGTGCTGGGATTACAGGTGTGAGCCACCACACCCAGCCACAGTCCAGTTTCTTTACCTTCTTTCTACTTCACACAAACATGGCTTAACTGTGAGATTCTTCCTTCAACCTGTTTCCTGGTGCTTCTCCTGACTGGTGACCAATCTCAGTCCAGGAAGCTCCTACCACCAACCCAGGCACCCAGCTTCCCTGGTGGGAATCAAGGGATTATGCATCCTGTACCTCAATTTCTCCCACTCCCCCAGGCTTCAACAGATCTTTATTTTTAAAGATTTCTAGCTTCAGGCATTCCTTGTTTTTGCACTGTCCTGCATTTGTCCTTAAATACCTTCGGAAGGCCTCCCTATTTTGTGCTTCACAACTTCTGATTTTCCCTACTGTCTTACGAACGGAATTTGCAGTTGTGTCTATGCTCTGCTTGCCTGCTTTTGCACGATTTCTTAAAGAAGTGAGGGGAAATTCTGACTTCACCCCTTTACACTTATACTTTTTATGTAATTTCAAATGATATATCTCTTGTTTATAACTAGATTAATTATACTTCACCAAAAATCATCTACTTTTGATGAATATTGTGGTCTCTATCTTATAGGCAATGAAAAACAGTAAGCCATCATTATCATTTTCAAGAATATTTTTATTTTCGTTCCTTTTTGGTATAGATAGAAACCACATATACATAGTTACATACCCATGACACACAAAATGGAAAACAATAGATGGCACAGTAAGATAACAGATGTCTGCTGTAAGAGTGGATGTTTATGGGATAAAATCAGCAACAGATAAAGCAGCGCAAAGCGAGCAGACAAATCAACCCTAAACATGGTGGATCCAGGAGACACATATTAAAAAGTCGACTCTCATTGACTCTTCATATTTTGATAGTCTATAAATATATTTTATGAAAATAGCATAAGATACAGTCCTGTCACAGACCCTCTGATTTCTCGTACCCATAGTGGTCTTCAGGGGACAATTTTATTTTGCTGGGAAACTTCTACCAATGTCTTATAAGCTGGAACAATTGGCATGCCCAGGGTGGTATAAAAAAAAATCTGATTACTTTTCCTGGAAATTCTTATTTCCTATAAAATTCTCTGTGAAAGTTAGTGGAGTGAAAAAGTGCTGTTAGAGTTTAATCTTATCAGTTCAGATTCCTCACAGTAGTTCTAGCAAAGCCCATGTAATTACAAAAGTGGCTTTGTTACTTGGAGATGCAAAGTTCTAAAGAGACTGAGGTCTTTACTGGAAAAGTTTTCCTCACTGTCAAGTTTGAATGTGAGAGCATCGTTTGAGCTTTTGGCTGTGATTTTTAAATCTTTTTTTTTTTTTTTTAAATTGTTGGGGATTCATTGAGGGTATAAGAAACTAGATTACACTGATTGCATTTGTTAGGGAAAGTCCCTCTTATAATTGGATCTTGCCCCCAAAAGGTCTGTCACACACTAAGACCCCCCCCGCCCCCCCGGGGTTAGATGGTATCTCAGGTATTAGAGAAATTTGCATTTCTCTAATAATTAGGGATGATGAGCATTTTTTCATATGTTTGTTTGCCATTCATCTGTCTTCTTTAGAGAAGGTTCTATTCATGTCTCTTGCCCATTGATATATGGGATTGTTGGCTTTTTTCATGAGGATTAATTTGAGTTCTCTATAGATCTTAGTTATCAAGCTTTTGTCTGATTCGAACTATGCAAATATCCTTTCCCACTGTGTAGGTTGTCTATTCGCTCTGGTTGTTGTCTCCTTAGCTGTACAGAAGCTTTTCAGTTTAATTAAGTCCCATTTGTTTATTTTTTTGTTGTTGCAATTGCCACAGTAGTCTTCTTCATGAAGTCTTTCCCCAGGCCGATATCTTCCAGTGTTTTTCCTATGCTTTCTTTATTGTTTCATGCCTTAAATTTAAGTCTTTTATCCATCTTGAATCAACTTTTTTTTTTGTGAATGGAGAAATGTGGGGTTCAGTTTCAGTCTTTTATCTATGGATATCCAGTTCTCCCAGCACCATTTATTGAATAGGGAGTCTTTCCCCCAAGGTATGCTCTTTTTTTGGTTTATTGAAGATTAGGTGGCTGTAAAATGTTAGCTTTATTTCCTGGTTTTCTATTTGATTCCAAATGTCTATGTCTCTATTTTTGTGCCAGTACCATACTGTTTTGACCACTATGGCCTTGTAGTACAGTGTAAAGTCTATGATAAGACTTTTTCTGCTCTGTCCTCCTCCACCTGTCCCCTGCCTCAGTGACCAGTGAGATCCACTCAACATCTTCTGTTTATTTTTTCCCCCTGTTTAGTGCAATTCCTACATTTTAAAGCATCAGGATCTAGAGAGTGTCAGACAGGAAGCTCGTCTCCTCAAACCCCATTTTTCATTGATTTTATTGTTGTGTTGGAGGTCAGTACTCCTTGGTACTGAGTTGCCAATTGGATGGTCTGGATGGCACCTCCTGTGACCTGTCTGAGGCGGATGTCACCAGGGTGGTCTGTTATTGCTAAGCAGTGAAGTAAGTTGAGACCTGGCTAATGGGTGGGGGGAGAGCTGGGTAGAATTGATCCCTGCTGAAAACAGTGTGTTTGTTATTTGGTCAGTATAGTATATATATATATATTTTTTTTTTGAGATGGAGCCTCAAGCTATCCCCCTGGGTAGAGTGCCATGGCATCACAGCTCATAGCAACCTCCAACTCCTGGGCTCAAGCGAGTCTCCTGCCTCCGCCTCCCAAGTAGCTGGGAC
>CAUYQV010197013.1:0-15517 GCA_963574575.1 Galagoides demidoff | reverse complement strand
TTACCAGGAATGGAATGGCGGAGCTGCAGGGTGCAGCCCTGCAGGCTAGAGGCTAGGAAATGCAGTAAACAGCTAGGAGTGGGGCTTGGGCAGGCTTGTACAGTGAACAGCAAAATGGAGTTAGTCTGGCCCTCTCACACCCTACTCCTTGAGCCACAGGTGCCAACCAAGATATTTTATCTAAAACAGTGACCTTGGGATGGAGCATGGTGGGATTGATTTCAGGCTCCTCTTACTGAGTGCCCCTAGCCAAGTTACTCTATTTCTATGAATCTTAACTTTCTCCTTGATAAAAATGAGGATAATTATACTTACTTTGCATATGATTATAAGGATGAAAGGAAGTAATCTGATAAAACTAGCTATCCTCACACCTCTAACAACACCAACATGCATTCTTAAGAAGCAATTTGCAGCAGTTAAGTGCAACTCTGAAATCAAACTGCCTGGGTTCAAGTCACAGCTCTCATTTATCAGCTGTGTGATCTTGGGCAAGTTACTTAACCTCTCTATGCTTGTTTCATCATATGTAAAACGAAGATATTAATAGTGAGAGAGGAGCCCCGAGAAGAGTGAGGTCTAGCAGAACAGGTCTTCTCAAAGAGACCACAAAGATACACCGGCAGGGTCCTCTCCACAGAAACTCAGCTCTTGGGAATTTGTAAACTTAACTTCATAGAACTTGGAAATTTCTACTTCTGTGAAATCCTGTAGTTACATGGGGCTGGAATAGCATCTTTTGCTTGATTTGAACCAGCCAATGAGAAGGGCACCTATGGGTTGAAACTTTTTGACTATTGCTAAAAAGGGAAAGACCAAGACAGTCCGGGAGCATGGCCATTTGGAATTTTTCTATGCCATAAGCTCCAGGCTGGTGAATAAAGCCCTTCTTCCTCTTAGAAACATGGTGTTTGGGTGCTCTTTCTTTCCATTGGACCTCGTCTTCCTGCAACAATAGTACTGTTGCCATAGTGTTATAAGGATTTAATGAGTTAATACATATAAAGTACTTAGGACTGAATTAATATATATAAAATACTTAGGACTGTGTTTAGCATATAATAAACATATTTAAAGTGTTAGCTGAAAACATTTAATAGTTTTAGATTCTTGCTAGGAGTGATTTGTGTTTGGCTATATTCACATAACTGGACAGGCAGGCAGCTAGTACCAGTCTTGCTAGCTGCAGTATGTCGGAGCTGCGTTTGGGGCAACCTTGCCTGCTCTGAGATCTTCTGGAGCCAGTCAGGCTGCCTTGTATGCAGCCTTTGTCATTGACTTTGGGCAAGTTATTAACATTTCTGTTTCCTCCCTTGTGAAATGGAAATAATTTTTGCCTCTCCCGGTGGTGTTAGGATTAAATAAGGTAAGGTATCCAACGCCCACAGCCTGCACCCAGCACTGAGATACAATGTACCAATTGCTTACCACCCATCCAGAATTTTGAAGTATCAGATACCAGAAGGCAGCTAAAAGTGGGCCCTTTCTACCTGTCTAAACGCAGCCAGAGTAACAGGAAAACAGTCTTTTCCTTTTGCAATGACATGATCACAGAGTCTCCCCTTGGACGCTGATTTTCACACTCCCTCCCTAAACGCAGGCAAAGACCTCCATCCCTTCCAATTTTATAATTCACTCTTCTCTGTACGTTCAAGTCTATCCGGGCTTGGTGGCAAGCCCAGGGTGGGTGTGGAGAGGCATTAAAACCTGGCAACCCCGCTCCCTCATCTGCGGATGCCGCGGGGCTCCCGCCAGCCGTCCTCGGTTAAAACGTGCTCATGGATTATTTCACTTCCCGCGGCCCCATGTGCAGCAGCTCGTTACCACCCGCTTCAGCCACCAATGCCAGCCTCTCCCCTGAACGTTCTCCCTCCCCCCATTTCAGGGGCATTGCTCAAACCTGGCATTTAAGGGAAATAAATACTGATTTAAAAATTACAATGAATAGGGAACAGTCCAGCGAAGAGCGCCTGTCGGGTCTCGGCCGCCAGCCCTCCCCTCACAATTCCCCACAAGCGAGCAGCACCAAGCACCATTTCCAGGCACCTCTCAAGGCTGCCAATTCCACTTTCGCTTAATCTCTTTTTAAATCCGGCTACACACGAGGCTCTGTGGCAGCGGCGAGGAGCCGGGAGGGGTAGCGGGAGGGGCAGGAGACCTGGATAGAAAGGAGCGCAGGGGCCCTCACGGTTCGCGGGCGGACCCCCGGAACCAGCTCGGGCCGCCTGCGCCGCGAGGCGGCGAGCCCCGAGGGGCTGGGGGCGCAGCCGGCGCAGACAAAGAAGCCGGCGCCAGCGCCCGTCCCCGCCGCCCCACTCTTTGCCTCGCGCATCCTCCCGGGGAAAAGAGGGAAATCTGAGGGCCAACGGGGCCGGCCTGCTCCTCGGGACAGCCGGGCCGGGGGGCGCCCTCCCTCCCGGGCTCGTCATCCCTCTCTGGCTCCGCGGGCTCCGCAGCCCTAGACAGCGGCCCCCGCCCCGCACCACTCCCTGCGCTCCCGCGTGCGACCCGGCGCGGGCCCAGACTCCCGGGAGGCGTGCGCCCCGCGCCGCGCGAGGAGCGGCCGAGCCAGCCCGAGCGGGCGGGGGCCGGGCGGGTGCGCGCTGGGCGGCGCGCGGGGGCGGGGGAGCGGCCGGGACACGTGTGGCGGCGGCGGGGGGTGGGGGGGAACTCGCGCCCGGGGCTTTAAGAAGGTGTGGAGGGGGGCGGGCGCTTTCCCAGGCCCGGCCGAGGGGCGTCGCGCAGAGGCGGCGGCGGCGCAGGGAGGCGGCGGACGACGCGCTCTCGGCGTCCGCAGCCCGGGTCCCGCGCTCCCGCGGCCCAAAGTAACTTTGAAAGCCGCCGTCTCCCGCGGAACTTCCCGGAGAGCTCCGCTCCCGAGCCCGCTCTGCTCCCGTCCGCCGCCTTCTCGCCTCCCTCCGCGTGGCTCCTCCACCCCGGCGTCTCCAAAACTGAATGAGCGAGCAGCGCGCGGGGCGCGCGGCGGCATGGAGCGCAGTTGCTGGGCCCCGCGGACTTTCCTCCTGGCGCTGTTGCTGGGGGCGACGCTGAGGGCGCACGCGGCGGTGGGCTATTACCCTCGCTTTTCGCCCTTCTTTTTCCTGTGCACCCACCACGGGGAGCTGGAAGGGGATGGGGAGCAGGGCGAGGTGCTCATTTCCCTGCACATTGCGGGCAACCCCACCTACTACGTTCCGGGACAAGAATACCATGGTAGGTACCGCAGCATCTCCGCGCTCGCCGCCGCCCCGGTGCGCCTGCGAGCGCAGCTTTTTATCCCTTTCCTTCGTCCACGGGGCTATTTAAACAAGAACCATGACAGTCCTTACCCCAACGTTGCGCTCTGTCGAGGGAGAGAGAACAAAGTTAGTGGAGAATGGAGTCGCGACTTGGGGCTTATTCTCCACCCCACGTCCCCTAACGCATCTCCTTAATAATGAGCTGGCGTTTGTGCAAAACGCCTGAGAATTCTTGGGGAGGTCAGCATCTTTACCCCTCGGTCCCTGTTCTTGCAGCTGGGACGTTGAATGAACCTGCGCTTGTTTCCTTAACCCCAGTACTTGAATTTCAGACCTTTATTCTGCTCCCTGTCTCCCTTGTGGGTCCCCGGCTGGCGTAGGGGCTATCACTGGGCTTCGCATACAGGCTAGTGGCAGATTAAAGCTCGCAGGTGGGGGGCTGCCCAGCGCTGCCCGCCCGCCGCAAAGTTCCCGCTGCTGGCCAGCCAGGAGTCCCTCTTGTTTCATTCCCTGTCAAACAGCCTTCTTGAAACCGAGCGGTTTCCAGCTCTCTATTCTTTTACAAGTGTCATTTAAAATGTCACAATTGATGATTTTTCTGTTTTCCTCTCTTTTAACCAGGTGTTTGTTGTTAGAATTTCTTTGCGGTGTTTATAAATGACTCTTTTATCTGCATAGTTTTAATTGCCAGGTAAAGACTGGAAGCCCCTTATGATTTAAAGGTACCATTTAAAAAGGGATCATTATGCAGTCCATCAAAATTAAACATGAATGAAAAAGTAAAATTTAGCTCCAGGAAATCTGAAATATATGTAGTGCATCTATTTGTATTTTAAGCTAGCCAGTTGAATTTGCAGAAAAATAAAAATATTGCCTGTTTTCTGATATTCTGCCCGGACTTCTGAACAGCTCACTAATATGGACATTTTAAGCAGTGACAGGCACTACTGAGAATTTCAACACAAAAATACTTAACATTCGACCAAATAGAAACTGATATCCAGAAAACTCGTGTTCTAGCTAACAATTACAAACATGCAGAAGAGAATCCGTGGGGCGCTGGCGTTTAGATAAAGTGTATAAAAACTGTAAGAATCCTTAAGAATTTTCTATTTTAAAAAACATATCTGCTCTAAAATCTTCAGCTTAAATGCTTCCTAGAGGTTGTAAACTGCTTTTACAACTTTCTTGTGGCATGGTGGCAGCCTTGTCTGTAAAGCAGCAGGAGTTTTAATTTGGTGGAATTTTATATATTTTGGATAATTAATCTTATGTAACTAGTCCCTTCTTCAATAAAAATGCTTACTTCACTCTCTTTCCAAGAACCATCTGGTGCTTTTCTGAGGTGATGAGACTATTTGAGTGGACGGACCAGTCAATATGATGGCAATGCAGATCTGGCCCCAACACTGATTGATTGAGCCTATCTCTGTGGTGTGGCCCTTAGCAAAGGTGCTTACCTGTTACTAGCCCAGGTGGTCTGACATGTGTGATTGTTAGGTTGTGATGGAACATCAGGTGAAGACGTACTTTTTTTCTCCCTCTGTTTTCCGTATCTTTTGTAAGGTGCTAGTAGAGAAACTTCAATAAAAATACCAAAATACAATATCCTCTTTACTTTTGCTATAAAGTTAGCAAATAGATGTCAGGTAGCCTATGACTGAGTATAATCACGTCTTTAAATTTGAAAAGGAATGCACGACAGAGTAAAAGAAAAGTGTCCTAAGTTGGACATTGGGGGTGGGGGAGGTCACAATGTCCACTACTTTTCTGCTGCCAGTAAAAAACAGAGAAATTTTAACATGTAAGTTATGAAAGATCAAATAAACTTTGAAAATAGTGTTAGATTTTAAATTCCTCTGACCTGTTTATCCTTTAGATTTTGGAACGAGGTGTAGCTATAGACCTTGGGTAAAACGTTTCCTAGAAAATGTTCTACAGGTAAAAGAAATGTTTAAAAGTGAAATGATGCTTACATATGTCTCGTTTCCTTTTAGATTTTTGAAAATTAATTTTAAAAATTATTTAGCATTTGTCAGAATTGAACTGCTCTTAGGAAAACTTAACCTAATATAAACCCCTGTGGTTGGCTCATTTTGCTATGTGATCAAATGGAAGGCCAGCCTGCCCCAAAGTCTACTTAAGCTATGAAATCTGTAAATTGTTAGCTTGAGATTTTATTTCAGGAGAAATAAAATGTCAGGAGAAATCAGTCTTATCTACGATTAACATTGAGCATTTGCATGAATAGGGTTTGGGTACAGAGCTGATGGTTGGTGACTGTTTTTTTTTTTTTTTTAAACCTAAAGAACGTATTGAGATAGAGGTGGTGAACGTGTTGAGAACATAGAGCATTACTGTAGATTACTCAGCTGCCCTCTGAGATTGGGCTGTGTGACAGAGCTTGGAGCGTGATATGGAGTGGCAAATGTCTCTCTAGGATAAATGTGGTTCAAAATTATAGCTCCTCATATGTGTCATGTTTAAAGCTTCCTAGAAAGTCTTTGACAAAAATATAGTACTAAAGAATTTAAAGCTTGTGGGTCTAACAGAATCATCGCAGAGTTTTCATATTAAGTAGTTTATCCACCTGTTTGCAGTATGGGCAACTATAAATGGTCATGGCTATATCTAACGGGATCTTATCTCTCAGTTAAATGTTGCCATTTAGTATCTTGCTCATCTCTCTTGAGATGGCATTGTTAGTCACAGTGATTGTGATATCTTCCCATGTGTACACCACAGTGTAGAAGGCAGTAAATTAGAAAAGTCTTGGGGTTGGAGCTTTTTTTTTTTTTTAAATACAGAATTCCTCCCAACCCCCCACCAATCTTAGGATATGGCCAATATCCCCAATGAGGTTTCTTGGCTCTAGACCCAGACTATTTTTGGTAGAATGTTGGCAAATGATGCAAAAATAGGAAACAGGAACCTATATGTGGTCCAGTCAGGTAGCTGTTTCTCTTTTTGGACCACATCTGGCAATTCACTGTTCCTTCTCCTAAGTGCTAGGGCAGTGTTGTGAATCATGTAATGGTTGAACTGGAATCTAAAACCTTCCTCTCCCATGATAATCCCCATTCCTTACCCTCTCTCAGATGTTCGCCTACCATTTTTGCTTGTAACTTCTCCCCCACCCCTCAATCAAATTTATAGTGAATGTGACTTGTCTGTATTACATTCCCCCACAATTTTACTTATAACTGTACAAAGATGTTTTCTCATTTTTGCTTAAAATAAATTTGGCATCACTGAGCAGGCAGATAATCTATTTGGGGATAGAAAGACTTTTTCTTTTCTTTTTTTTTTTATATTAAATCATAGCTATGTGCTTTAATGCAGTCATGGGGAGAGATACCCATGAAATTATCATGTCAACAAGGACCTGCCCACTTAGAAGATTGGCTTTATAAAGTCCTCAACAGAGAGGAGAGGTCAGTCATTAGTAAAAAGCATTGTAGGGCGGTGCCTATGGCTCAAGGAGTAGGGTGCCAGCCCCACATACTGGGGGTGGTGGGTTCAATTCCAGCTCCGGCCAAAAAAAAAAAAAAATTGTAAATGAAAGCCAGGCTGGGGAAATGAGTCTGCCCCAAATACTTGAGCTTTGGTAAGACAATATAACTGAGTGTCTAAATGGAGAAGAATCCCTGTTATTACCGTGGCATAATGTGGGGGAAGTGTTCCGTTAACAGTGAGAGATATGCTATGAAATATCAACTGAGGGAAAAAATTATGTCTTGAGTAGACTGAATTGGTGATACATCATGTCATGATGCTTTAATATAAAAGATTTTATATTTTGTCTACCAGTATCACTATTGGTAGTTTTTTCATGCTAGGTTTCCACTCCCTTGTTTTTAAATCATACTGAGAGGTAGGTAAGAAAATCAATTTCCTACTGCTGAAACTAAACAGTTGCCTCGAAAAAGGTTTAATCTGGATAAACTATTGCGGGCACTTTAACAATCTCCAATATCACTATAATAATACATGTGTTCTAAAATCAGCTAGTTGCTATTTAAAAATCACTATTCATAGGAAATACTATGTAATGACCTTTAAATTCAAGAAAGATGCCTATGTCAGAAAACCATTTTGGAAATACATATATATATTCTAGATATAATTCCTATCAAAGGAATGATTTCATCATTTGATTTAAAGTAATTTGCTAAATGTAGACTATAAATGTCTTAACACAATAACTAAGAAAAAGACACGAAGGCTATGTTAGCCAGTTGGATGAAAATATTTCAAATTGTACATAGCAACAGCACTCTGTACCCCATGATAGCATTAATGTACACAGATATGATTTAATAAAAAAAAGAAAATAATTTGCAATTGGTAAAGTAACTGTGTTGTTGATCAGGTGTATGGTTGTTTATCCTTTGTATCTCCCAGATTCTGGAATCAGCGTATTTAAACTCTCAGAATTATTTGTCAAATGCAATTTACAAGTGAAGTGCAGCTGTGTCCTGCTTGTATCTGACTATGAAAATTGGGCATTTTAAAGCATTTTGCTCTGCTTGTCACATGTTTCATCTTACTCTCTACAATTTATTTCACACATATTTTACTGATGTGGTTCGGATTGTTTCTTAAATCATATAAATCTTGCCTCATGTAATTTATAGTCCCTGTATGTGTTCCACTTCCAATTTTAAATGAAAAAATAAGGCCTTTCGAATCATAATTCAAACCATTTTTCCCCCAACCATTTCTTTTAGGAAGAAATTCTTTTTCATTCACAGCACCATTTTACTAGGAATTATTTAATATTTTCTACCAATTTTTGTGAATTTTTATTTTAAACTCATATTTTTATTTTCATTAGATATATTAAAGAATAAAAATGGGAAATTGTATCATTATAATCATAGTTTTCATAGAAATGTCTTATTTCAATACATCTTTCTTTTCATCTTTAAAGACAGATATTTTGAAGAGACCATAAAGTAAATATTATGGACTTCCAAATTTTTTATATGTTACTTTGTTCAAAAGACAATATCTGAGCTGTATCTTTGATGTCTTTTCTCCCTCTGGGGCATTGGTCAACTTTACAAATGAGCTGGGAGTCTTGCATCATCAGTTATTCAGTGTAGGTTGCATTTAAGCCACAGTCGTTTTTCTGATTATTTCAAATTTTATTTGAAACTTATCAGTTACATCTTTAATCTTCACAAATAGTTCCTGATGCCATGACACCTTTATCTCAAATAGGTTTTATATTTGAAAACCAGAAAAAGTGGCCATACTTTTTTGAACACTTGCATTTTAAAAGACTTATACATATACTTACACAAAAGTATAAAGCATTTCATGCTGTGTAGAAATAGAAAAACTGGAGAGCCCTAAACTCAGGAAAAGAAGGAAGGCAGGGCGCATTTGTTGGAATGGGTAGGTTCGCTGTGGAGACAGAAGAGTGATGTAGGCTATATCTGAGTAATGAATGACATAACACAAGTATACAGGAAAGTTTATTCATTTAAATATTTTTGTTTCCAAAGTCGCTGAGGTGAATAACCCACTTCCTCCATCCAATTTTAAATTCATTTAAAAAAAATAACCAAACCGTATTATTTTAATCTCATTAACATTATGCAACAAAGTTTTAAAAGCACTGTTTCAAAAACTGGAGTACAGTTTTCATATATGACAATCCCATAATGAGCATTAAGCACAGGAATGGTGTATTTAAAAAAAAATCTTGGCTCTCAGGACATTCAGCACAGGGAGTCTCACTTTGGTGTCAATTATGTGGCTTAGGGAGTAATTTTCACCATAATCACCTGCCATGCCCATCTCATTGAAGGCAGAGCTTCTGAAGAGCTGAATGCTGTGCCCATGGGTTAACCAATTATTTCTAAAATGTGTGCTTCTCTGAAACTGCACATATATTTTTTCTTTTTCATTCTACCCCCTGGAAAACTCAACTATAGAAAAATAGATTTGAGGGTGTGTGTAGAGGGTTTAGGGATCAGTAGGAATGTTGATTCAGGGTACAGGACAGCCTTAATCCATTGCAAAACAATAACAAACCGAAGCTAAGGTGATTAAATCACACACAGTGGCACAAAGAAATAGTTTTTGTAACTACAAGTCTCCAAAATAAAACGTCAAAACCCAGGTTATCCTTTTATGCTGAATCAGCTTTCCTTAGAGGAAATAAAACTTTATGTTGGAAACAAACAAAAATTTTATTATAGCCGGGTGCAGTGTGGCTCCTGTAATTCCAGATACTCAAAAGGCTGAGGCAGGAGGATCTCTTGAGCCCATGAGTTGGAAATCAGCCTGCCTGGGCAACATAGTGAGACCTTGTTTAATTTTTTAAAATTGTGTTTTAAACTTTGAAATGTTAGGAAATGAGACAAATGTTCCAAATAGCACAAATTATTTTTTTTATTAAGTCATTTGTACATAGATCATGAATACATTTATGCCATTATGGGATTCAACGTGTTGATTATTTGTACAAATTGCAGTGCTTACATCCTACTAATCAACATAGCCTTCACCTCATTTACAGTGTTAAGAAAGACATTTGTGTTCTACACCTGATAGATCCAACTTGTACTTGCGGTATGCTCCATAGGTGTGGTCCCCCTACTAACCCTTCCTCTATCGACCCATCCCTCTCCCTTCCCGTCTTGCTCCCCTTCTTTCCTTCATCCTAGGCTATAGTTGTGTTTCATTTTTCATATGCAAGTGTGAGTGATTATAATCAAATAGCACAAATTATTGATATACTCTTGTGCCCACAAACGAAGTGACCTGAGAAGGAAGGATGGTAGTTTGCCAGTAATTGCTGCCCTCATCTGAGAATCTGCCCTCTCTCCCTTTCCTCTGCCCTTACCTGCCTTCTTCCTTGGTCCCCTCACCTCCTAAATTTTCTCATCATCTTTCCTGCTTTGCTTCCTTCCACTCCATGTCACCAGTCCTTGCTTTATGGTTTCACAACTCTGTTCCTTTTCTTTTTATTTTTTCCCTTTTTCTTTCTTCCCTTCATTTTCCCCATTATTATCACTCTTCTTTTTCCTCCTCTAACTATAGTATGAAAAATATCAGTACATTTTAATCAACCATTATATTCATTGGCTATCTGGGGTAATGTAATAGAAATGGGTAGGTAGGCGTGTATATTGGTATTGTAAAAACAATCAGTTTTATCTTTTCATGACAATGTATGCATTTACCCTTTTAAAATAAATTTTGTGGGTTATTTATTTCTAATAGAAAAGTTGTTCCCTCCTCTTTACACTGAAAAATCTCTTAGAACTCTGAAGCCTATTGTTTAATTCTGAGTTACCTGTTTTAGTTATGTGGTCAACTGCAGAATCTGAAGTTTGAGCACAGAAATGCAGTGTACCTCAGGTGGAAGTGCTTTAGAGATTTGAAAACTGCTCGCAAATTAGTGTGGATCCCTAAGTGAGTACTTCAGGGTGCATCCAGTAAATAGATGAAGACCTGTCTTCATCATGACCTCAAGTCACCTCCTTGACTTGCTGGTCTCATTGGCAAAGCTCATCATCACAGTTCTGTAACTACCAAGTTAGTGATCCCGCCATTTTAGGCAGCTGGCCCTTAGCAGACCTGAAAGGGGATCATTGTGGTATAAGGCAAAGAACACTAAATGGGGAGGCAAGAGAAGAAGTAAATAAATGGTTATTTGGGGTAAGTAAGTCTTACCATCTTTCTTGATCAGAATCCATTTTATTGTTTTGTATCACATGGGCTCTATTGTCCATTCCAACTCAAAAGTTCAAAGTTTCCATGGCTAGAAAAGTCCCTGAAAAGAGAAGTCTAGAAAGACACAGTGATGTGGTGGGAAGACTTGTGTGCATATCTTGCTCTGCCATTTATCAGCTGTCCGCCTTCAGCAAGTTACTGATGCTCTCCAAGCCTCCGTTTCCTCATTTCTAATGTAGAAGTAATACTATCCATATTCCAGAGCTGTAATTATTAAACAAGGTAAGTATATAAGTAGCTGACACATAGTAGATGCTTACTTGAGAGTAGTTATTATCATCTGATACAATCGCCCAACTTGAGATAGGATGGCATATACAGATAAGAGCTGTCTACCTCTGCCTGTTCATTGTGTGTCTTGTAAATACGTGGCACACTTCAGGGGAAATTCCAGATTGGGTATGTTGATGAAGGTCACAGATGCAGGAAAAACAATCAGTGCCTCACCAAATAGGTATTATTAGAAAGTGCTTTCCAGCCAAAATTAAGATGTGACTTGCCTACATTTATAGTTAATTAATATACCTCTAATCCAACCAAAACCTTTTTTTTTCAATTTCAGATTAATATGAGGGTATAGGCGATTAGGTTACTAGGTTTGCATTTGTTAGGTAAGATCACTGTTGTAGTTGTGTCTCGCACCCAGGAGATGTGCTATGTACCCTTACATGGTGCCCATCAGGTGGGAGCACACCAATCTCCCTTCACCCACAGCTTGATTAAATTGAGTTTTCTCGTGTGGGCGTGTATTTGTTCATCTACTCGCTTCATATTAGTATTGAGTGATTACTTGCTTTTCCATTCTTGTGATACTTTACTAAGAAGAATGTATCCAACTCTATCCAGGTTAACACAAAATATGTAAAGTCTCCATCTTTTTTTATGGTTGAAGAGTATTCCATGGTATACATGTACCCCAGTTTGTTAATACATTCCTGAATTGATAGGCACCTGGATTGTTTCCACACCTTGGTGACTGTAAACTGAGCTGCAATAAACAATCTAGTGCAAATATCTTTATGATAAAATGATTTTTTTTTCTTCTGGGTAGAGGCTTAGTAATGGGATTTGCACGATCAAATAGAAAGTCTATTTTGAGTTCTTTGAGGATTCTCCACACTTCTTTCCAAAAAGGCTGTGTTAGTTTGCAATCCCACCACCAGTGTAAAAGTGTTGTTCCCTTCTTTCCACATCCACACCAGCATCTGCAGTTTGGGGACTTTGTGATGTTGGCTGTTCTCAGCGGAGTTAGGTGATATCTTAGGGGTCCAATCAAAACTTTTGTTGGTTTAGCCACTAAATCAAACTTTCCTGTTCCTAAATTGAGTATTTTTCCTTGGTCATAACCAAGGAAATTTACCAAAGTTTTGTGAGTTTAGGTGGTTGTCTAGGAAAGATGCTAAGAAAAGTCAAAATACACATCACTTTATTTTGTCAAATTCTATAACTTGTATGTCTACAACCCTATGTAAAATAATTTTTAAATACAAAACTCTTTCAGCCAAATTAGAACTGAGAGAGCTTGATTTTGATGGTAAACCCAGAGTTTGCCAGGCCCTCAGGGACTGACTGGAGAGATAGGAGTTCACAAGTGTTAAGCGGTGAACTAAAAGTTAGTTTATTTACACTGAAAATGATACTTCTCAAGATAAGGCACTGGCTGGCCAGTGCATTCTGTCCGTCCACCTTAGCAAAGGTTATATGAATAGTCAAATGACTATTAATAGATTGCTTGGAAACATGGAGTTAGATGATCTCAATGGTGGATTCCAGAATTTGTGGAAGCTTCTCCATCCAACTCATGTCAGCTGATTTGGTTGGCATCTTCTTCTCCAGATAGTGTTGGGAGGAGATTGCCCTGTTTCCAGACTCCATAAGCCCTTCTGTTGTGTCATGTATCGGTTGTCATCACTGGGACTCCTGTTCTTACAAACTTTGTTCGGATGGATCATGTCCATGCATGCACCTCCCTGGCTCCCTTGCAGCTCTGTGAAATTCAGTGATACGAAAAAGGTGGAGGCCTGTTGGTTAGGGTCTTTGGGAAGGTTTTTGATAAATCTTGATAGTAGGGGCGTTCAAGCAAAGACTGGGCAGCCATTTGCTTTTCCCTCTGCTCATTCCTATTTCTTTTAGCTAGGAGGTAATACAGGTGACAAGGTGTCTTGTCACCTTGAAGATAATGACCACATGCTAAGTTTGGTGGATTAGAAGTTTAAAGGGAGCCTGGATCCTTATTTATTTCCTCAGGTAGCAATGCTATCCCTGGAAAGATGTGTAGACTTCTTGTATTGTAAGGAAAATTACTCCTGGTAAGTCATGTTTCTGTGGTCCTAACTGGTACATGTTGCATTGAAACACAGATGGCCCACTGAACGTTAACATCTACGTCTGTCCCAGTTCTTCTATCTAGCTCTGAATTGTTCTGGTCCCCTCACTGAGTTGCTTTATGTAACCTTGATGTTTCCTAAGATACTTTGACAGTACATTTTCAAAGTATCCCTGGTGTATGCTGCTTTTTTAGGTGGTGAAGACAGTGAACTTTACGTTAACTTCTCCAGTTATGCTTTGAGCAGGCAACCTGTGCCTGACTGCCAGTTTCTGGAGTTTCTTATATACCAGTGATTTTCAAGTGGTGTTCATGGCACATGGTGAGAGGATCTTAGGTGTGCCATGAAATTTCTAAAGATCATTAATTACACTGTTTTTGAAAGAAGTTCAAGCACAGTAAATATATTCTTTTTTTTACTCTTTTACTCTTTTTGATCAACAATTTTAGTATTCCACGGAAGTTTAACGATAGTTTCAATTGTGCCATGAGATAAAAAAGGTTGAAAAACACTGCTCTATATTCACAATTTATGCTTGTTTGTTTCCCCCACTGAACTTTATTTCCTGGCACTCCTATCTCTTAAAATGCAGAGTCACCATATGTAAATCCTGTTGACATTTAAAATACCTAGAAGTGTGTCCTGGTGGTGAATGTGAGCTCTGCTCCAACCTTAACCTGTTTGTTATGCCTGGCTCAGCATCCAGGACCAAATCCAAGCTGGTCATTTCTTTTGCTTGTTACATGTTGACAGAGGAAACAGACACCCCAGTCTTACCTTCAGGAACATGTAATCTTTTAGCTTAGGCCACCTTTGTTATGAATGTTGAGATATCCCATGATCACAGCTCCAATTTTTTTCACACTTCCTTTTCTTGCGTAAACACTTCCTGCATTCTCATCCTGCAAAAAAAGTTACGTGCTCAGTGTTTGTGATGGAAGACTACAAGGAAATTAGTTGGTGCTAGGCTTTTAGGAAAAGTGGGTTCGCATTCCCATTCTGAATACTGATACTACCTGAAAAAGGCAACCTGAGGACTTGTGAGTAAATGAATAACAATTACAGTCACAATAGCAAACCCTAAAGTAGCCCTTGATATGTGCCGGGCACTGATCTAAATGCTTTACATGTATTCATGTAATGCTACAAAAACTCATGATGAAGGTACTGTTGTCCCACTTTTAGGGTTGCAGAAACCGAGTCACAAGGAGGTTAAGTGTTTTACTCAGGATGTCCAGGCTGCTGTGCGCTACTTCTGTCTGTCTTGCTCTGGAATCCATACATTTAACTGTGCATTTATTTTTAGAAATGATTATTTCAGGAATGGAAAAATAATAACTAATAAAAGCCATGTTAAGTGAGAGAAATAAAGGATTAATGAAAGCTAATTTTGTTATTTAGAATAAAGATTGCGGCTCGGCGCCTGTGGCTCAGCGGCTAAGGCGCCAGCCACATACACCTAAGGTGGGGGGTTCGAATCCCCAGCCTGGGCCCGCCAAACAACGATGATGGCTGCAACCAAAAAATGGCTGGGCGTTGTGGCAGGCGCCTGTAGTCCCAGCTGCTTGGGAGGCTGAGACAGGAGCCCAGGAGTTGGAGGTTGCTGTGAGCTGTGATGCCATGGCACTCTACCCAGGGAGATAGCTTGAGGCTCTGTCTCCAAAAAAAAAAAAAAAGAATAAAGATTGCAAAATCAAACTAGAAAGCTGATGTCCATGCCAACAAGGCTATAGAATTTTACAGGGCTGAGTCCATAATTCTTTATCTCCACACTGTCTTCCACAAGAAGCACAAAGATATCATCAGGCGCACTACTGGCCTGGAAAAGTTAATGTGCCTTCACAATATGATGACAATTAAAAATAAAATAAATGATGCACAAATTTTATTCAGATGTATTTTTAACATAGTAATATAATTTTTATTAAGATTTTTGAAGAAAATGGTACTTTTTTTTTTTTTTTTTTTTACCAATAGACCCAAGTAGGACCCAGATGCCAGAGGAGAATTCAAATTTTAGATGGAGAGGGACATTTTATTTTTTATTTTATTTATTTATTTATTTTTTTGAGACGGAGCCTCAAGCTATCCCCCTGGGTAGAGTGCCATGGCATCACAGCTCACAGCAACCTCCAACTCCTGGGCTCAAACGAGTCTCCTGCCTCCGCCTCCCAAGTAGCTGGGACTACAGGCGCCCAC
>CAUYQV010197007.1:0-14672 GCA_963574575.1 Galagoides demidoff | reverse complement strand
AAAGAAGAAGTTACCTGATCAAAGTATTCTATAATAGACATACTCCTATCTGACAATGTGAATGTTACTTTCTTTGCATTATTACTATTATTATTGCTTAATATTTTGTTGCAGCAATCGTCTGATTTCTTTTCTGAATGTATTTATCTTCGTTCGTTCTTTATGAGGTTTTTGTTCTCAGTCCTTATGTTAAATATTGTTATTGTCATTAAATTTAGCCTTTTCAATTCTGTGAAGGCAAAAGTGGAAACCTAATATAAACAAGTATAAGTAAGAAAAAAAATTTTTTTAAAACCTGTCATGCAGCAACTCTCTTAATTGGGAAGTAACTTATGATCATCACTACTGTGAATCATGCACGTCTGGGCATACTGACAGATCCGAGGGGAAAAACCAACAAAAGTTACGTGTTTGATTGTAGAGTCTTATAAAGGCTGTGGCCAAAGAAACTTCATAACGAAAGGATTATATAAGAATTCTTAATAGTCAATACATTGATTAAATCAAGTGTGTGCCACTACCTTAAATAAACACATTTTCTCCAGTTGTAACCGTGCTAACATTAAGCCCACCACAGCAAGAACACAATGCTTGATTCCCAGATTTGTAGAAAAATATGGTATTTGAAACATAAAAAGGACCCAGACTATCTGAAGGCATGACTGATGTGGTGCAGGAAATAATAACTAAGGTGGGTCTAGGGCATCACTTTGTGACCAAAACCAACCATGGTTTTATAGCAGAAAAGAAAGAGGTAGAAGTGCAGAGGATAGACTGCAAAGTTTTCCATAGAAGTTCTAAAAAGTTAAGCATCAAAAAGAACAGTAATTATTCATTAGGGATAACATGAAAAATGTTTAAGTTCAAAATTTTACTCAAAAGAGATCAGTTAATATAAATTGCATAAATAAATGTTATAGAAAATACTGTTATATATGAAGGAAGCTGAGCATAAAATCAGGCTTGACTTTGAGCACACTGTCTTCGTAAGGAAGTGTTACTGGATGGATTCCTCAGAAGCTGGCTTTAGTTGTACCTACGTAAGTCAGGGGACCGCAAAAAAGGCACGTGAACAGTCTCGACCTCCAGCCCATCACTGTTTTCCACAGGAAATCCAAGCCTGTCGAGTATGTTGTGAGTTTCACAGAATTGACTAAAGATTTTCGGGAATGCCAGCAGGTTGCATCTTGGGGACTGCTATCCCCAAGACATTGGAAGTACCTCCCTCACTGTCACCCCATCTTCCTTGGGTCCCCCTCCTTCTTTGCGTTTCTGGATGTCTTCTGCACCCCCTTCTTTGCAACTCAGACTTTCTACTGTGCACAGAAATCTGATTTGCTGCAGCCCACACCTAAAAATTTACATGCCCAAACATGTCTAGCTATTTAGAAGAACAAATGTCCTCAGTGTACCAGATGCCCCACACCTTAGACAACAATAGCAGTTATGAAAAGCAGTGAGCTTCTTAGTTACATTCCTAATTATTCACTGTGTCACTACCTACTTTCCACAGCCTTCACACTTTAAGACAATTCTTCAGTCATTCCCAAATGGTTTACAAATAACTTCTAAACTATTTGGATATTACTCCCTCCGTGGTATAGATTTTCTGTTTTTTAAGTACAGTGGAACCTCCATAGTTGACCACCTCCCTACACTGACCACCTCAAGATGACCTCATTTTCATAGACTGAACTTGCCCCACACGTATACATGAGTACAGAAGGCCCAGTTCCTGTGGTGAACACCTCCTGTATGTTGACCAGTTCGTCACAGTCCTTACAGGGGTTCTGCTATATGCGGGATGCACCCTTTACAACTAAAGTGCTTCTCTCTGCTCATTTATTAATTAATCTAACAGCCTTGGGAAGTCAGGGACTTCCTGAGGAAGTTAGTTTATCCTCAGGAAGTTATTTCCTAGTCGCAGAAGAAGTAAACAGACATGTTAACCTAAATGTTAAGGTCAAGCTGTGTCCATGACGATAAAGGGCAAGTATTCCCAATATCAGATTACTTGTCCCAAAATGCTGGCCCCCGATCTCCCCCATATACCCTCTTTACGGTGAAAGTGGCCTATTTATCACTGACATTATTGAATATATTGGATCCATTGAAACCCTAATATAAAAAATATGCACTCCAAAACTAAATGTTTTACTTAAAGATTATATTTCCAAAGCCCTTTGGGAACTTATTCGATGCTGCCAGGGAAGGTGCCGTTTAGAAACCCCCACTTTCTCCACGTGGCTGCAGCAGGATCTTTCCTACCTCTTCACCGCCTGACAAGTCATTCTCTGTCTTCCTCCCCATCCTCCTGCCTGCCACTCACAACTCCCAAAGTCAGGCTTCTGTGAGGTCTTCTGACACCTGCAACCCACCTTCACCCACCTCTTCTCCACACATGAATGCATGAATGTTCTTTTTTTTTTTTTTTTTTTTTTTTGAGACAGAGTCTCACTATTTCACCCTGGGTAGAGTGCCATGGCGTCACAGCTCACAGCAACCTCAAACTCTTGGGCTTAAGTGATTCTCTTATCTCAGCCTCCCAAGTAGCTGGGACTATAAGTGCCCATCACAATACCCAGCTATTTTTTGGTTGTAGTTGTCATTGTTGTTTGGCAGGCCCGGGCTGGATTTGAACCAACTAGCTTCGGTGTATGTGGCTGGCACCCTAGCCACTGTGCTATAGGCACTAAGCCCACATGGGTTTTCTCTAGACCACTTGTTGAGACACAGCCCTATTCTTCCCTGAATTACTGTCTATCTGCTTTGTAAGTGTTCCTTTCCTGGCCATTCATTGATATGGTCCTGGAAGTAGTAGATCTTGCCAGAACATCAAATTCTTTCAGGAGCCACATAACTAACAGAAATACTGTAAAGGATCCTTGTTTCAGACACTCAGCAATGACAAGGACTCATAATCATTAAACTTATAATTATTCCCGAAAATTCTTCAGAGAGAAGAAAACACAAGTTAGGAAAGGAATCATCCTCTGTGCTGACTGTTTGTGATCCCTGACCGACAAATTCTGTATCCCCATAAGTTGCAAAATAAATATATTTCCACTTAGACTATATCCTTTAATAAATTACTGATAAGAAATTGAAGAAGTGATCTGAGCCTTTATTAGAAATGCAGGTAGTTGTACTGAGATGAACCAGAAAGTCTATGTATAAATACATCAATTACTTACTGAGCGCTTTTCTACAGATGGCAAATTTTCTTCTGAAAGAAATAAATGTAGAATTGTTTTGAATGTGGAATTAGAATATTAAAGATCTAAATTTATCTTTCTCCCAACTCTGCATAAAGGTATTATGAGACTCTAGAAGTCTCAATTAAATTACTTTAAAATGTCCTTACATGGGCACACACACACACATATTCACAGACAGAGAAATCTCATTTCCTTCTGAGACTATTATATGACATTTTGGCCATTCTGGATGATCCATTTTAGAAGATAATTCCCTCAAGAAATTAAACTTAGTTCTTGAGTCTGAGATGATACTTAGGATTTTATTGTACATTTGTAGACTTAACATACCAATTCTGTGGATACTAAGTTGATGAGCTTTCCATTACTTAAAGAATTCTTGGATGTAAATTTAACTTCTTTATTAAATTGGCCACGTTGAATCAATAACATGTTTAAATCTCCAGATGTAATTGGCTCAGTTTTTGAAAAGTCACCCAACTTACAATCAGGAAGTAGCGTAAATAATGAAAGAGATTTGCTCATAAAGCAGTGAATTGCTAATGGAATTACCAAAACCCATTAAGCTTCAACAGTGAAAGTGTTTGAAAGCTCTCTAAATAATACGGACAATTTCAAAGACAGTCAAGTTTAAAATTTAATTGTAAAGGTAAAAACAAACAAACAAAAAAAGTCCTCATATCATCACCTCACACATATACAGATTAAAAGCTCGTAACACCACACTTCTGATTTCAGAATCTCTCCCTCCCCTGGAAGCCCCTGACCCAACCTTCTAATCTGGATGGATGTCATTTTAGAACTATTTTTTTAAAGATTTTTTTCAACATCCTTTTCTTTCTCTAGTCCATTACTTTTTGTACTTTTTGTGGTAGATTGAGTTTGAGTTGATTGTAACAGACTGCAGAGAGGTCACACGGCAAGAGAGGAAGCCCCACTCGTTTTTAACCACCTGCTCCCCCAGGAATTAATCCAATTTCAAAAGAGCTCACATTCAGAGGAGGACATTAACCTAGCCTAGGGATCCACTCCCACCATCCGAATACATCCCACTAAGCCCTAGTTCCTAACACTTCCACAGTAGGAATCAATTTTTAACATGAGTTTTGGTGGAGACAAACCATATCCAAGCTATAACAATCACTAAAGATTTATCTTCAAAGTGTTTCTATGAACACTACTGGCAATTTTGTCAGAATTAGGAGTTGAAATTGGAAAATGTAAATACTTTCTTGGCAAACGCCCAGTCTCCTTCCTGTTTCTGCCATGAATCGAAGCATCCTGGAACCTTCCCCAGATGCAGCTTCCATTCAACCTTGGACTTTTCGGTCACCAAACTCACAAGCCAAATAAATCTCTTTCTTTTTAAATTATTTGGTGTCAGGTATTCCAGGACAGCAGCATGAAATGGACTACGGCAGTTATAACAGGTAAAAGAAGATATTCCAAGCTGCTTTCTACTGGACTATTGCAGGGTTTGTTTACAGGTCACGGTAACTGTGCCTTCAACATACTGCACCAGAAGACTTGGAGTTTGAAATTAGTATTTAAGTTAATCACAACACAGAGTCTAAAGTATGTGTAATGGGAAACATTAAGTACTTTCACGACATACTTTGATAGGAATTTATAGAAATGACTAATGGGACATTCTCCATAGTTTTGTCTGACAATTACGAAACAAATATTAGGAATAAATCTTAGAAATCAGGATTCATAGCCTGTCTCTGTCACTTACTATTTTACATGACTTAGGGCCACACTGATCCTGTCTGCGTTTCCCTGTTTCATCTCCCAAATGAAAACACAGACACCTTCTTCTTGAGAGACGTATGACAATAAAACAAAGTTGAATCAATGACACTTCTGAGAACATAGTCAATGTCTGAAATAAGAAATGTCCCCAAAATGTTTGTTGGATTTGTTAGGAAAACAAGCTTTTGGGGCAACAACAGTCTCCTGGAGTTCAAGGCATCATCTTTCCTGTCCTGGGTGATTCATGTATGTTTAATTTGAAGGGTGCACTCCAGGAGACGTGGAAAGAAGACAATAGAAGGAGGACAAAGAATAAAAATAAAGCCAGATGCCTGGCTTCAATATCACTCTCTTTAGAATTAACCTAATTTGAGCCGTGAACACACGCGGGCCCATGACTATATAAATAAACTGGTGATTTTAGACTTGATGGAAAGAACAGCCGCAGAAAGTCTTTACCTAGCCACTCAGTCCACATGCCTCCAATGAAACGTTTCAAATGGCCTTCTTTCAAGGAGTTAATTAAACAGCCAGTGTCATAAAGTGATACTAAGTGAATCCATTGAAAGTGTATTATAAAATCGTGAGCTGACTTAAAGGTAGTATTTCCATCTCCAGATAACAAGCTGTTCTGTTCAACCAGGTGCAGAATGTTTTTTTACTTTTGAAGCAGATCCCCCACCTTCTATAGGAAGTAATGATTCTGGACCAAATGATTTGGATTCTGCAACCTCTCCCAAGCCATTCTGAGTAGCCTGCCTCAGCCCTGCAGCCAATTCAAAATAGGCTGGAAATCAAGCAGAGAAAACAGAATTAAATGGTTCCATATACAGAAGGCAACAGCTTTTTGAAAGGTTATGTGTGTGTGTATATATATATATATATATATATATTTTTTTTTTTTTCTAATTTGACCATCTCTCACCAAACCAATACTGTATCTGTCTCCCACTTGGCCAGGACAAAAGATCACATATTATATGATTCCATGTGCATGAAATTTCCAGGACAGGCAAACCTATAGAGAAAGAGAGTAGATGAGTAAATGCTTCGAGCCTGTGGTGAAATCAGTCAAAGATAGGGAGAGATCACTAATGGGCACAGATAGGGAGAAATCACTAATGGGCACAGGGTTTTTGTGAGGGGTAATGAAAACGTCCTAAACTTGAGTATGTTGATTACTGCACAACTTTGTAAATACATTAAAAATCATTGAACTGTGTAATTTCAATAAGTGAGTTGCATTGTATGAGTTATATCAACAGAGCTATTAAATATAATTTTTAAAAAACAAAAAAACTCCTGCTTGACAATTTATTAGGTTTGTAATAGAAAAAAAATATTTTCATGGAGGGAAGTGGAACACATTCTTCTTTGTAAAGCATCACAAGAATGGAGAAGCATGAATACTATGTACTCAATTTTGATATGAGGACAATTAATGATGTAGTACATGGTGGGGGTGGGGAAGGGGAGAGCAGAGAGAGAGCAAGAGAGGAGAGTAGGGGAAAGGAAGAACAGAGAGAGGGAAGGAGGGAGGGGGTGGGGTCTCAGTGTGCAACACACCTTTTGGGGGCAAGACACAATTATAAGAGGGACTTTACCTAACAAATACCAACAGTGTAACCTGCTTTCTTATACCCTAGATGAATCCCCAACAATAAAAAAAAAAAAACTTTTCATTTTCTCTCTGCTATAGGTATTTCTTTGTAAAATGAGGATGTTAGATCAGAAAATTGACAATACTCTTGGTAGCTCTGAAAAGCCTATGATTAAATGGTTGTCTGGCTTGATAACCAATATCTAGAAACCAGCTATCACATCCATAAATTGTGGCATCAGTGAGTCCAATATATGGATTTGAGCATGTTTAAAGATCAGCTGGACAGAGCTGACTCTTCGTCAATTAAATTTGACCTTTGAATTCACAGCTTCACTTTCCCCCCACTCCAGGGAAAGCTGAGCCCCCCCCGAGGAGTGACCAAAGCTCCCCGGCTCTTCCTAGGAAGCTTCATGATCTAATTCAATCCAACTGAGTCTGCTCAGGGCTGGCTGCTGTGTTCTCTATTCCAGCCATGGGCTGGACATGACTTTCATAGTTGAAGGTCAAAGGCCATTTTTCAAGTACAGAGACAATATTCTGTGGAGGAGAAAGACTGAAAAAAGCAAAAGAGAAAGAATACGACACAACTGGAAAGTATTAAGCCGTGTCGCACAATGTTGGAATGCAGATTAGGTTGGGGAAAATGGAAAATTTCCAGCCTTCTACACTTGAACCCAAACCCCCTACAGTGTCAGGAAATCAGAAACTAAAACTGTCACAAGAAATACAATGGGCTATAAAGAAAGTCTATACCACTTATCAAGGAGAAAGCTCTGCTGACTGCCAATTCTTGACAAGGGGTGTGGCTTTAGAATCACAAAATTAAGACTCATGCATTAAACTCTTGCAAGAGACTTTGGAACAGAACACCCCAAGCCAGTCAAAAATGCCATTCTCTTGTGTATTAAAACCAAATATTAGCACCATCTCTGCCCACTGTGCCCAGGAGAACAGCCTCATGACCAGAGGGCATTAGCAGTGGATGGGCATAAGGGTTATAAGTCTTCAGTGAAGAAACAGACTTGCTGGAGGGGATAAATGCAATGTATTTACCCTCAGTGTGGGGTGCTAGCACACAGAAAGGCTGAACTGAGCTGAGGTAAGAGACTCAGATAAGAGGTAGTATTTTCAAACAATGTTTTAGGATGAGTTAAATATAAGTCTGAAGATCATGCAGAAACATTGGCTCTCTCAACACGCTTTGTATGTGCCTGATTCAAGGCTTTTTAGTGAATGTACTGAGTTGTGCAGCTGTCATCACTATCCAATTCAGAACACCATCATTATCCCAGTAAGATTCTGTATGTCCATATTCAATCAATTCCCATCCCCATCTCCATCCCTAGTCAGGTTATATGCAGTTGATGTGAGTGAGTACCCCTTCTTTCCCTCTACCCCCATGACCTCACTTTATTTACGTGTCCATTGCATGGAGTGGTTACCTCTGTGTTTCCTAGGAAGGGGTAATGCCTGTGCAGTTAGCCACCATGTAGAGGTCAGACACATGCACACACACCAGCAGCCAGGGAAGCAGTGTAGTACCCTCTCTGTTCATCCCACCAGGGAAAAGCCCAAAAGTACTGCAAAACAAGTCTAATCTAACAAGTAGAGAACATAAGATGTCTCAACACAATAATCAAGTAAATGAGGCGAAAGCTATATTAATGAGTTTGATGTAAGCATTCCAAATTGTATTTTAAAAATCAACACAGTACCCCATATACACATAAATGTATTTTTGATCTATGTGTATATGACTTAATAAAAAAAATAAATTGTAGGATAGTCACAATTTTCAAAGGCTGTAGGAAAACTAAATATTATCCTTCTTCACAATATGTATCATTTTTAGAAATCAACATCACTCTGATCTTTCTGCTAAGGATTCTGTCTGTGCTCCTTGAAGATGATGGTGATGAAATTAGAGGAAGAAATCCATGAGAGGAGGGAGCAACAGAAGCAAATAACCATAATCAGACAGATTCTGGAAAGCCATTTACACCATTCTATTTTCTGCACATCAAAGGTTAAACATAGTTCTAGAAAACAGTAGGAATCAATCAGAGACACATTTTTAAACTAGCTCCTCTGTGGGCTGGGTAACAAGTCAGTGTCTGCCCTCTGTTTCTTTGCCAGCTTGTTGTATCCAGTGGTTACCAAGGTGTTTTCCAGGAGGAAGAAACTCAGGTGCCATTGGGCAAATCTGCCCTACGGAGGTCGGAGAATGTGCCTCACTAAGCATCTGTCCTGAGAGGCAGACCACAACTCTGAAGCCTGGACCTGCAGACAGTTAGCACTGACTAATTTGGTTCCATCCTGAAATCCCACCTGTTGAGATGAGACCGATAATGCCTGAAAACATCCCTGAAAATACATTTTAATCCAACTAATATCCACACTTAATTAATTTTAAAATTTTAAATTTTCATTGGTCAGAAAAAGAACTGTAGCAAAATAGATTCATACCTGAATAGCAAAATTTAACACTTTCTTTTAAATCATTCAGTTATGCAAGGAAACGGACAGCCCCTTGTATAGGGACAAGGTTCTTCCACTTAAGAGCTAGAAAGAAATTCCATTCAAATTGAGCCCCGTTGGTAAAAGTCCTCTTTCATATGAACATCCCATTTTCCTATTCTTCTCCCCTGATTCTACCCTCAAAATGACAGAAAATCCATTTTGACGAAATCATATCGGCTGGGCCTGCACTTCCTCATAGGGGAAAGGCAGAAAAAAATACAAATGTAAGGTCCCTAAAGAGGTGTTTTTTTAAGCATAAAAAGCAGACATTTTTAAATGCATGAAATGCCACAATCCCTTCCCCCAACACTTGCAACACAATAAAGTGTCGTATTTTCTATTTTTGAAAAGGTAAAAAAATAGTAAGAGAACCTAAAACAGATTATTTACCATGCTTCTAAATTTCTGTTTTCATGGGCACTCAAATTAGACAACTTATATCAACAAGACAAACTGTGATATAACGGTAGAAAGAAGTGAAATTCTGTGAAACACAGATTTCTGACTACTGAGGATCACAGTGGATTAAATTGAATGATTTCCACTCTGGCTCCTAAGAATGGAAGCCTTGAAAGCAAATGTCTAGAATCAATTAACCAGATTTGCCCATTAACTTAACTGAATTTCAACACTGATTTAATGCCCATATTTGAATTAACAGGCAGAAAATGAAAAGAGGATTACTATCTGGTGGTTCACCACCCTGGAAAGAACACTTCAATCTGCCCGACTTACAATGCCATTGATAAACATCAAACAAAGCCAAGGCTTTAAACACGAGGGAATAGAATCCACTTTAAAAGCTCTTTATACATTGGTCTGGGAGAGAATTAACGCATAAAATATAACTCATGCTACTTGCAACACACCAAGTCAAAAACTATCCAAAGAAAAGATTACCTACCAACATAGGTAAACCATCATCATTGACACATAATAAAACCAAGATCAACCAAAGAACTCATGGCAAACATCAGCGCATGAGTTTGTCTTCCAATATTAGGAGCACCAGAAATTAAGTCTCAGAAACAAAAAGTGGAAATGCACTTCCACAACACCCCCACACACTTCCACAAAGTAGGAGCTACAGGGCCATAAAAAATCAGCTGAGATCTCCAAGCCTGTCCTTATAAATGGCATTAACATTTACACTGGACCTTCATCCAACAATTAGTGCAGAAGGAATCTCATCTCCAAAAAGGAGTCACTTAATTGTGGTTTGATATTAAAATAAAAGAAGTCATTTGTATCACTGGCTCAACTCTACATGAAATAACTACTATAGACACAATTAATTCCACACTCAACAAGTAATAACTCAAAAGCGTTTCACCTATTGGGAATCCTATGAATTCCAGCATGTATTATCACCTGTAGTCAAATTCATCAAGAATATAAATATATTCATCAAGAATATAAATGTGACCAATCTTTGTCCTGACAGGTGGGATTTTTGACTTATTCTTCAAATAAAAAAAAAAAAGGACTCCTTTTTCTACGTCAAATACTAGAAGTCAAATTCAAGTTATACAAATGACATGACTATGACATTCCAACCGTCAAAACCCTGAATTCCAGTTGCACCTTATTTTGAGAATTCTTGCAAGAATATTCAACCTCAGCACAAGACTTGTACAATCATACTGCTTTCCATACTGAAAGACAAAGTATATAATATCATAAAGGCTTCCTTTAAGTCAGCCTCATCGATTTTCACAAAACAACAGCATTTGCCTTAGAATTGAGGCAATACAGTCAAATCAACGGCAATGCAACAAAAAGGACACTAGGGAGACCACATCCCTTCTCGTTTTTAAGTATCTCATACGCTCCCACTCAGCAGAACAGAAGTAACACCTGCACATTTCATTTGTCTTCCCAAAATACCCAGCTAAATACCCAGCTCTGTAGAGAGAGGTCAGAGATAAGGAACGCCAGACGCCTACCTTCACTGGTAGCCACATTCTTCTGGGCTTTGGTCGGAGTGTGATCTGTACTTGAACTCACGTCGGATGAGATGCTTGAGCTGCCTTTGCCTGGAGAAAACAGGAATGAGCAGTTTTGAATCTTGTAATTTTGGAACTGGACCTTGCCTTCCACTCAGTCCCCTACCAAGCCATATCACTTGTTTCCAAGAAAGGAACTATAATACAAAGAGTGAAGTTTATGAAGTTTTTTGCCTTATGCAGTAAGTATCTTTTGGGAAATAGCTGACCCAGGTTAGAGGAGAGCTAAAGGCCTGTTCCATATGGCTGGCCTATAAACAGAGGCTAATAAAGCAGAGTCAGATATGACAACGTCCTCTCATTCTGGCATACACGTGGGGAACATCTTCTGCATTAATTTTTTATTTGCAACTATAAATTATGCATTTCTCAATAAAGGAAATAAGCCAATGTAAGAATGAAGATTAATCATAGCAGCAAGAGTCTACTGGTTCCAAATAGCTACATCACCTTAAGAAAAACAAATCCCCAGCTCCAACACGTCCCTTGTCAAAAACAAAACAAAACACCTGCATATTTCTAATACAGGCATTTTCAACCAGGGATTTTTTTTTTTTTTTGTCCAAGGGGATGTTTGACAATGCATGGCATCATTTTTGTTGTCACAACTGAGACAGAAGGGGCTAAAGGCATCTAGTGCGCAGAGGCCAAGTCGTTGCTAAATGTTTTAGAATGCACAGGACAGCCCCTCCAAGGAGGAATTATCCATCCCAAATGCCAATATACCAAAGTTGAGGATCCTTGTTCTCAATCAACTTAGCTCAGGGCTGAGTTTCTACTCTTCTATTCTTTAATAGAATTATATATGTTAACTTTGCTAAACATCCTTCAAATGTCACATGAGCACCTATAAATATGAAGCACGACTCAGCCCATTAGGAAAGTGCCTAGTGACTGTGGTGGGCGGAATTCTAAGAAGCCCCCCTGGCACCTGGCTGCTGATGTTACCTCCTCCCTCCGGAGCATGGGCAGAGCATGTGACTGGCCTCTAACCAATAGGATCTTGCAAAGATGAGAGTGATGCAATTAAAGTTTTGTGATGCAATTAAAGTTCCTAAGGAGTTGAGTAAGTTAAGAAATAGGGAGATTATTTGAGGTGGGCCTGACCTAACTGGGTATTTTCAAAGGGTACCTAAAGGACAGAAACCCTTCCTGCTGGCCTTGAAGCAGTAAGCCACTGTATGTTCTACAGCTCAAGAAAATGAGGTCTGCCAGCACCCACGTGAGCATGGAAGGGACCCCCGAGCATCACAGGTGAGCCCAGCCCTGGCCAACGCCCTGATTGCAGCACTGTGAGACCCTGAACAAAATATCCAGGGTCTGCCTAGTGATGAACGGGGATGGGGACCTTCACTACACGTTAAATCTGTAGGTATCTTGCATGTTCTAAATTCTGATCCAAGAAAACTGTGAGATCATAAATGTATCTTATACTAAGCCACTAACTTTGTGGTAACTTTTAATGCAGCAATAGAAACCATTGCTAACAACAACTAATGATATCACAGATGAATTCTTTTCTTTGCTCTATAAATCATGATCAAAACTCTTACATGCACCTGAGACCAACAGCCTTTTCTTCCCAATGGTACATGCAGTGGAATGAACCTTCTGTCCCTCCAAAATTCATGTGCTGAAATCCTAACACCCAAGGGAATGGTATTTGGGGGTGGAACCTCTAAGAGTTGATTGGCTTACAAAGGTGGAGCCCCCATGAATGGGATTAGTGCCTTTAGGAAAGAGACCTCAGCAAGCTCCCTCACCCACTGCTGCCATGTAAGGACGCCCCATGATGAACTGGAAAGGGGCCTTCACCAGACATTAAATCTGTAGGCACCTGACTCTTAGACTTCCCAGCCTTCAAAACAGTGAGAAGTCAATTCCTCTGCTGTATGTAAGTTACCTAGGGTAAGGTGTTGTGATATAAGAGCCACGACAAACTAAGACAGGGCAGGACCCCAGCTGGGTGGCATAAGCTTATAGTCTAAATCCACACAGGGTAGAAAATACAAATGGGCTTAGACCTAAGAGCTTCCGAGCTCTGTCTTCTATCTGAAAGACACGGCACAGGCCAAGCTCACGGCTAATACTGCCTGAGCAAGGAAGGCAAACCGTCGCCATTTCCTCTCTCTACTGTCCGGGCTCAGTGTGGCTCAAGGATCTGAACAAACCCGTCATTCCCGGCCCATTTCACATCCTCCACCCTCAGAGTTAGCCAAGGCAGTGGAGTAACTCCCCATTACTCTGTGTCCAGCTGCCCTTTGTGGCCTGTCAGCAGTTGCCATCTATCTGCCAAGGTTCCCCCGTGGGAGAGACAGGGCGGACCAGTCCGTTCAAAGTGTCCCTTCACCTGCTGTCTGCTTTCAGTCTGCCACTCCCTGGCTTTCTCACCTGAACTGTTCTTCCTGGACTCTTGGTGTTCACATCTGGTAGGAGGATGTTTCTATTTAGTGATTCCTAGTGGCTCAAACAGTCTAGGACTCTGTAGGTCCATTCCTTCACTCCCAGAACCTGAGTGATGCAAACATTGCCTTTCACAGGATATTATCATGCAACACCAATATATGGACTTAAATTATTTTTATTACACTATTGCTTGGTGATGTGTAAATGGAAAACTAGAAATAAACTCCACATGCTCTAGCTGTGATGCAACCATAAAACCTAAACAAAATAACAAGTTAAATGCAAAAAAAAAAAAAACCATAAAATTAAAATTAATAGCATTAGATTACCATGATAGTGGATGTAATTTTGCTGAGATTAAATTGCTTTTCAAAACTTAAATACAGGACTGGCAGCTGAAGCCAACGTTCTCTTGGTTTTGGCATGGCTGTGTCACCCAGGCCAGGCGACAAGTCAGTCAGCCCATCACTTTCCTCTGTTCAAACTCAGGGAGCCCTCCCTTCCTACAAGAGAACACTCAGGTGGTCGTGGTCTGATTGCATCAGTCACGTTTTTAAGCCTGCTGTTTTATTTCTTAGCAGCCCATGACCATTGAAAAGACAGGAGAAATTTGGGTAATGAAACCTCCTAGCAGGATTCTGTTATAAAGGAGAACCAGTATAGGCTATTCATATGTTTTTTAAGATTACCATCAAGACGAAACCCCAAAATAAATTGCAGAGAAAATTCTCAGACACAACCTAAGCACAGGTATGCAGACCCCTCAGAGGGCCACCAACTCTAATTTAAGGAATGCTGATCTGTAAATTAGGTTGATGAAACAAGTAATAGCATCAATATCACCTATAATGGTTAGCACTGATGGCATTACGTGGTGTTTTGTACTCTGAGAAACACTTTTGGTTGTTTCCCTGTATTAAATGGTCATCATGCCCCAGAACGGTATTTTTCATTATTGTACCCCCTAAAAAAATTTATTTTTATTTTTATTTTTTATTTTTTATTTTTAAACAAACTGTGGTATATGTACACCATGGAATACTACACAGCCATTAAGAAGGATGGAGACTTTACATCCTTCATGTTCACATGGATGGAGCTGGAGAATGTTCTTCTGAGCAAAGTATCGCAAGAATGGAGGAAAAAGTATCCAATGTACACACC
>CAUYQV010197006.1:0-10370 GCA_963574575.1 Galagoides demidoff | reverse complement strand
AGCAACCTCCAACTCCTGGGCTCGAGTCTCCTGCCTCCGCCTCCCAAGTAGCTGGGACCACAGGCGCCTGCCACAACGCCCGGCCATTTTTTGGTTGCAGCCATCATTGTTGTTTGGCGGGCCCGGGCTGGGGATTCGAACCGGCCACCTTAGGTGTATGTGGCTGGCGCCTTAGCCGATTGAGCCACAGGCGCCGAGCCCCCAAAAGGTTTTCATTGCAAAATGCCCACCCAGTTATTAAGGAAACAGGATTAACTTGCATACAGGAGAGAAATCACTTGGCAGTCACACGGAAAAGCAGGCTGCGACTGTTACAAGGGTAGAGATTCAGAGAGTAAGAAGGGCTCCAAATCAGAAGCAGGACACTTTACTCCATGTCCAGAGAGGTTTCCGTGAGCAACCAGACTCTGACGACCACCTTCGATTCTGTGCACTGCTTCCTTAGACAGCCAAGGAAGGGTGCACCTTCCCCAGGGACGGGGGCAGCTGCTGGGAGGGGAGCCCAAGGTTCATGGGCTTGCTAATTCTTTCCTATAGTCTGTTCTGTTTTCTGTCAGCAGTAAGGAAATACATTCTAGCAAATGACATACAGTAATGCTTTAATTAACTGCAGTACTTGGTGCTCTAATATGCATCAAGAAATCACTTCCAGATGGGGAAAATGAAAGGTATTTACACAAAAAAGCAATCCCTTTATTTTAAGGAAATTTATATGTCCCATGGGTATAAGAACTTTGAGGGTCCAAGAGGCTATTTTGATAAATACTAGAATGAGACTGGACATTTTTATATAATATAGAAAATGCCTCAGCATTCTTTATGTTATGCCAGCTTTCCGTGTATCCATGTTGCCAAGGCTATTGCTTAAATGGCCCAATGCAGTTCTAACTATTTTATTTTTAGGAATCTGACTTGGAGTAGACAAGAAGTGTGAAACACTTGCCTATACCCTCAAAGCAAGCCAGTTATTTTGAGTTTTCTTCCCAGGGAGGGGAAGGACATTTCCAGCTGTGTGCTTTTGGCATTTCCCTTAGCATTCTGTAAACAGGGAATGAGGTTTCCTTGCCAGACAGCATTTCAGGATGGGCCAGTGTAACATCCCTCCCATCAGGCAGCAGCCTCAGACCTGTCCACCCACCCTGCGTGCCCTGCAACTGTTAGGCTGGTCTTGGCTTGTCTGCTCTTAACCCAGTTTGATCTGCACAGAGGAGCCACCGCAGACATAAGAAATCAGGCACTTTTTCTGGGTGCTGGGCACGGCCCTGGGTCTGGGTCCTTTGTTCTTCAAAAAAGAAAGAAAGTGGCGTTTACAACTAATTGATCACAACCAATTACAGATGCCTTTGTTCCTTCTCCACTCCCACTGCTTCACTTGACTAGCCTTTTAAAAAAAGGAAAAAGAAAAAAAAAAAAAAAGAAAAGAAAGTGGTGATAGTTTCAATTCCAGAACTAAATTTGGAAGTTAAAATACTCTATTGTGGCTCCTGTTTCACTGTTATAGTCGGAACAGAGAACAGAACCTTCTCCAGCTTGGGCACCTCTAAACCAGCTACCAGAGAAATGGGTCCATAATAAGAGTGAATTATTTATTGATTATAAATTAGCAATATTTATTTTAACCACAAAGTGAATTCAAAGTTGTTTCTGTCTTTTGGTTCTTAAAAGGGCTACAGAAAGTGAAGAAACGGGCAGAGTAAGTTTCGCTGAACCACAGAGCTGATAGCTGCTGCTTCCCTGGGTGTTCCTTTCATATGTTATTTTGAAGTGACATTGATAAACAAGGCTTCTGCTTAGGGTTTGGTCATCAAAACAAGAAGCATCCTACTCAGTACAGGGAGAGCCTGACCCTTGACATCAACACAAGTTTAAAACCATAGCTGCTTGTTACTGGCAAAAGAATCTTTACCAGGTTGGTACCAGCTTAGGTGTACAGTAGTTACGCTTGCTTAGGGAACCAGAAAAATATACATTTTTACACAAGTATCACAGGAATCCTTCAAGAGAGCAAACTTCTCTCTACTGCAATGATTCTTAGTAAGGACTCAATATTATAACCACCTATGGAGTTTTTAAGCCTCCATGCTAGGCCCTACTCCAGACTTACAGACACAAAGTCTCCAGGCAGCCATAACTTTTAAAAGTGTCCCTGGTGACTCTGAGGCATACATACATGTCCTCTGTAGAGAAACATGCTGTGTCTTTACTGGATGCGCACACAGTATTCAGTCCCCGTCAATGAGACGTTTAACATAACTCCTACTGACATCTGTTGGTTCCTCAGGGAGTACTAACAAAGTAATAAATCAGGAGAGCAGCTTCCCTGGCTGTGACCACCAACCGTGGAAAACAGCAGCTTGACATCTCAATGACAGTACAGAGATGTCCAGAAAGCAGCTCCTCATGAACGAACCAAAGAAAAAAGTGTGGATCTGTAAACACCGAGACTGACAAGAACCAGGTGCAGGAGGCCATTGGCTTTTCCAGCTCCCCGTGGTGGACACCACTGGTGGGATCGGCTGCACTGTCTGCAGATGGGCGAAGTGCCCTTCTTTTCAGTAAAGGTTGTGTAACCTCTGCTGAGCTCCTAGGTATTCTCCCAAGGCCCTCCCCACCCCTCCTGCACTTGAGCTTGAGCAATTGTCTTGCCTCAGCTTCCCAAACAGCTGGGACTACAGGCACCCGCCACAACTCTCTGCTATTTTTTTGTTGTAGTTGTCATTGTTTTTTAACTGGCTGGGGCTGGGTTCAAACCTGCCAGACTCGGTGTATGAGTCTGACGCCCCACCCACTGAGCTACAGGTGCCACTTGCACTTGTCTTATTTAGAATCTCTTCCTAATAGAGCTCAACTAAAGACCACCCCTCTTTCTTCCACTTCCTTATTTTCTTTTCAGTGTTCTCAAGTTTAAAATGTTCAATATGCAAGAGTGTGCTGACTAGCAAGAATAGGGTAGAAACTGATGAAGAAATGAGGCCCAGGATCAAAGTTGGGACTGAGGGACAGCGTCAGGGAGAAAGGCTGACGGGAGGGCAGGGGAGCAGTACAGAGAGGTGGGGTTGGAAACATGAGGTGGGGAGGATGAATCAGTGTTTCTGGGCAGATTTTTAAACTTTAAAGTTTCCTGCTGGATGGCTGTCACATGTCTTATGGATTTTCAGGAAACTCCCTCTGTCCTGAAAACTCATTTCTGAGTTGCTACTTGATGTCCTGATTTCATCCTGAGGCCTGTTAGGTGCATTCTCTGTAGACAGAGACACTTTCCTCCCCAGAGCTCCCCCCAGCTGGTCAACAAATATTATTCTTGCACAAGAGCTGACACTAGTATTGATTGACCAGGCTGTGGCTATGGTCCTGGTAAATTGAGGCTTAGTTTCGGGTGAACCAAGTGAATTGGGGCAACTACCTGATGTGTTGCCCGTTTTCTGGATTCAGGGTGATTTGAGAGGTTGGAAGCAATTCTCTGGGGTGATTCCATCCTGCATGCTCTGGACAGGAAGGGCAGACCAGGGACAGGCTGCATGCTGAGCTGTGCCAGGTTCCCAGCTGGTGTTTAAGGCCAACATTCTGTTCCTAAGGTCTCCATGGACTGAGGTTCTTTCTCAGTAGGAACACAGTGACATGTCCCTGGGCACCCCACATCACCTTTGTTGTTTCAGGTGACTTTAGGAAGTACTCTGGATTTGCAAATGGATGGATAGGAAGGGGATTAGGGGACACAGGCTTCCTGGGCGTTCCCACAACATCATCGGAGGGGAAAACCTAGGAAATGTTTTCCAAGAGAATTTTCTGATTTTTCTGGACAGAAGGCAACCCCTTGTTAGGAAGTTGGAGGCAGAGTGGGAATCAAAGGAATGGAGGATAGAACTTCCTCACATAGCCCAATGAGTGCACCAAAAAGAACCCTCCCTCCCACTCAGACCTGGGTCTGCCTCATATGCGTGTCAGGGATATTTTGGCAGACAGGACACCTATTGCCAAGGCCTGACACATACAACCCTCTAGGCTGAGGGAGATTGAGGGCATCTCTCCTTTAGAGATTACTGAGAAATGGGAAGAACTCAGGGATTACATGGCCAAGTCATGAAAAGTACCAGAAACAAAATATGTACTAGGAAATGGGATTTACACAGAAGAGTGTGCACACTTCCATTGCCTTCACAAAGAAGGGCTGGCTTCCTACACCTGTAATCTGCCACTTCATTAACTTAGGCCCTAGAACCAAACCCAGAGATGCGGGAAGAAGACTCAGCATTCTGGCGGAAGAGGTAACCTCAACAGTAGCAAAGGCAGGAAGGGCTGGGATCCAGACCTCCTCGTCCAAGCTGCCTGGACAGGCATGCAGGAGGGAGTAAGGTCCATAAGGCAGAGGCATGACTGCTGCAGTGAGGCCACGTGAACCACCGACAATTCCCCCAGCCAAGAGCCACTGAGGAACAGCCTGAACACAGGCCCTTTCACACTGCTGCCTCTACTTCAGGAATCAGAGATAATCTAAACCACCTCATCATAATGTGGCCCTTACTCAGCCACTCCAACCTGGACAGGAATTAAGACAGGGCATGGGAGACACTTATTAAGAACCCAAATGTCCCAGAAAGCGTTAAGATTGATGATTTGAGAATCATGAGGAGCATAGAAGAGGCTGGGAGGGTCTTCCAGGGAACTGGCTGCTGAGGGTCATCGGCCAGGGGAAAAAAGTGCCTATGTGTTCCTACAGTCTCTTTTTAATTAGTTTCTCCAGTTTGCGGATGCGAGATGACTCCTGTTCCGGTGTTGGAGCCATCAGGGACAGGGAGCCGGAGCCTTCTGCTCCGGAGGGTGGGGTGGGGAGTCTCTGGCGCAAGAGTTCCAGCATGCTGCTCTGCTCACTCCTCTTCAGCCCCTGAGGGTGACAGAGAGAGGAGGATGGTCATGCATCTGGGCCGGACTGGCCAAGAGGGGATGCTGAGGCTCTGAAACAAATCTAATTACTCTAGGCTGAGGACTAACACTCTTCAGGGGAATTACCAGCCCTGGGTAGTGCCCTGAGAGAAAGGTGAGGGAGGAAGAAAAGGTTACAGATCGGAGAGAAAGGAGGGCATGAGAGAGAAGAAAGGCAGGGAAGGATGGGGATGAAGGAAGATCCCCACTCTGCATATCATTCCCGCACCCCCATCCTCTGCAGAGCAGTGGGTCTCAGGAGTACGGAGTTGTCACAAGAATCCTGATGTTCACGTGCCCAGGACCATCCTCCTCAAAAGGCTTCCTGGGATCCGATTTGCGGGTGGGGCCAGGTGCACACAGTTCCAAGAGCCTCCAGGAACCTATAACCCACCCCCAGTTTAGAACCACTGAGTGTGAGAAGGATGAGCAGGGGTGGATAAAACAAGACACTGGGCTAACCTTCATGTCCAGTATCTTCTGGAAGGTTTCTGTGTTGCAGTCTGTGAGGAGTTTGATATAGTTGTCCACAAACACCACCAAAGGTTCATGAGGGGCCATCACTACCTGCGGAGGGAGGAGATAAGAGTGGGCGTCAGGAGGACTCACAGTCACAGGCAGGGCCATCTCTCCTCACTCCGGCCAAGCACAAAATGGATTCTGCAAGATCCCCTCCGTGGCAGCCCCCAAACTCAGAAGTGTCCTGATGGCCTATTTCGTCTTTACAGTCAATTAGAGCAACGCTTCCTGAGTTTACTGAATCACCTGGATTTCTTTTTAAAGAATAGACACCTGTGCCCCTCCTCTGAAGATTCTAATACAGGAGGCCTGGCTAGGGTCCCAGGTGATTTTTAAAATATTAGGCCCAACCAGTCAGGTACCATATACACTATTCTGGTGACAGGTACACTGAAAGCCCTGACTTCAATTCATCCATGTAACAAAAAACATTTGTATCCCAGCCAAACAAGGTGGCTTACACTTGTAATCCCAGCACTCTGGGAGGCTGAGGAGGGTGGATTGTTCAAGATCAGCCTGAGCAAGAGCAAGACCCTGTCTCTACTAAAAATAAAAAAATTAGCCAGGTATAGGGGTACATGCCTATAGTACCAGCCACTCAGGAGGGTGAGGCACGAGGACTGCTCACGTCCGAGAGCTAGAGATTGCTGTGAGCTATGATGCCACGGCACTCTCCTGAGGTGACAGATTGAGACTCTGTCTCAAAAAAACAACCAAGAACCACAAAACACTCGTACCCCTTAAAGCTACTGAAATAAAACTAACTACCTAAATAAATATTAGGACCATCTGGGAAACACTGTGTTAGATGGTCTTCTGTTTGAGACATTTTATGAGTATATGGAACCTGGTCCTTCTGTCTTGATAAATCTTTATTCCTGAGAAATGGTCAGTAAAAGGAACCGATATAATGGATTTTCTCAAAGACAAAAATCTCAAAGTTGGGCTGGGCGCGGTGGCTCACGCCTGTAATTCCAGCACTCAGGGAGGCCGAGGCGGGTGGGTTGCTTAAGCTCACAAGTTTGAGACCACCCTGAGGAAGAGTGAGACTCCTGTCTCTAAAACTAGCCAAGTGTTGTGGTCCCAGCTACTCAGGAGGCTGTGGCAAGAGAATGGCTTGAGCCCAAGATTTTGAGGTTGCTGTGAGCTATGATTCCATAGCACTCTACCAGGGGGACAAAGTGAGACCTTGTCTCAAAAAAAAAGAAGAAGAAAATTCCCAAAGCTGCCTATCTTGAAGACTTAAAATCTTGAGCTCCATTTGACTATACTTAAACTATCCATTAATACACAGATGGAAGGAAAGGAATGGCACTGCGATCCTCCAGTTAATTTCCATTTGGTTTTGGAATGCAGTATCTTGATTTTTTTCCCCCAGCAGACTGATTTTGTTTTGAATTCCAGACAATGTACCAAAGAGTGGCAAGGGGTAGTTCACTCAGGAATCCTCTGCAGATAATTCCCAAACTATATGCTGTCCTCCCCAGTGAGATAGCTACAGAAGAAAAAGATCAGGCTGCTCTGGATTTCCACAGGCCGTAAACTCAAGGTTCGAGCAGTGTCCTCCCCTCATCTCTCCTGCTGGAGTCTGAGTCCAGCTGCTATTTTCTACTCCTGCCATCGTCCAAGTTATTCCTTTTGGGACACAGGCCTGAAGCACCTACAGGCCCTAGACCTTACAGATCACATCACAGAAGCACCATTTGCTCTCTGGCCTTCCCCCTCTTCCAACTAGGCCCCTTTGGTTCTCACCAAGTACAGGTGGAAATCAGATGCAGATGCTCAAAGCTTCAGACATTCATCATCCAAAGGACAATATTTTGTTAAATGAGGCTTTAAAAAACCCATTTGCTGATTAGATTCAGTTACTACAACATCTGTTCAGAGTCCATTTAAAGCTCCAGAGTACAGACAGCCTCATGTGGAAGGGAGTAATGGATGGCTGGGCCTGAAATCCCTATTAAGAAACAGAGGGATCCCTGACTTAGCCACTGATTCAAAGCAACAATTCCACCTAACTCCTTGTCTTGGCCAAATCGTATAATGAAAAGAATCTCATGATCACGAAAAAATCCACTTGTTGGGAAAAACTATCTATCCCCAAGTAACTGGCCACTGACCGTCCACGGTACCTAATGAGGCTAAAATTCAGTCCCGCCAAAATGTGGGCAATCTTTTGGGACTTGTGGGAATAGCTCCTATCCTCTGCTTTCAAAACCAAAACTCCTTGGAATAAGCGATCAAATAAATACGCAGCCCCTTTTAAGACACACGCCATCACCTTGAGGATCATCTCAGCCCTGGTCATGCCTTTCACAACAATCTTAGTGTAGCTGGCAGGTGCTTTCCTCACCACCTGAGAGCCAATGGAGGGGAGATCGAGCAGCACCATCTTCAGGGAGTGGGTGTCCAGCAGCAGCTGTAGAGGGAAGCAGAACGTTATCGGCCACTTCACAGTGATCCAGTGCCTCCTAGACATGCCAATTAGTGACATTTTCCTGATTATACAAGTAATACATTTTCATTGCAGGAAATTAAAATGAAAAATATTATTTATAATTCCCATTACTCAGGAAAAACAACATCAAGAAGCCACAATTTTGTTTTGTTTTGTTTTGAGACGCGAACTCGCTCTGTAGCCCAGGCTGGAGTGCAATGGTGCAATCACAGCTCACTGCAACCTTGAAGTCCTAGGGTAAAGCAATCCTCCTACCAGGGCTTCACAAAGGGCTGGGATTGCAGACACGAGCCACCATGTATGGTCAAGAAACCAGTTAACTGTAGCATAACTCAAATAATTCTCTGTGTGTATAGAACACTAAATCAGAATTATAATTTATATATATGCATTTTTATCAACTGGTTTCCCACTTAATATATGAAGTTTTTGTGTTTTGTTTCCCCATTTGGCAGTCTTTAAAAAAAATCAAGATTACCTTTTTTTAGTCACTGCACTCCATTGCCTGCTTGGGCAAGAAAGTGAGACCCCCATCACTTAAAAAAAAAAAATCCTGATTTTTGGCTTGGTGCCTGTGGCTCAAGCGGCTAAGGCACCAGCACATACACCTAAGGTGGCGGGTTCGAATCCAACCCAGGCCCGCCAAACAACAATGATAGCTGCAACCAAAACAAAAATAGCCAGGCGTTGTGGCGGGCACCTGTGGTCCCAGCTACTTGGGAGGCAGAGGCAGGAGACTCGCTTGAGCCCAGGAGTTGGAGGTTGCTGTGAGCTGTGATGCCATCGCACTCTACCCATTGGGACAGCTTGAGGCTCTGTCTCAAAAAAAAAAAATCCTGATTTTTAATGACTGTACAGTACTCTACAGGTGTGTATGTTTGTATAAACATTAAGATCTTTCCAAACAGAATGCACCTATTTACACATCTGCCAGCAGTGCAAATTGCCCCCTCATCAGCACCACACACTGTCATGAAATCTCACTTATTCATTAGGCAGAAAATGGTAACTCATTATTACTGTATTTTGAATTTCTCTGCTGCTACTGGTGATAATACAGGAGATTGAACCAAACTTAAACATTATATCTTGGGAACAATCTACCTTTTCTTGTTTGTTTTGGTTATCTTGGATGCCAATTATCTAGAACAGTGTTTTCAACCTTTTATATCTCACGGCACACTTGAACCTATAGTAAAACTTCCATGGCACACTTAAATTATGTTGTTCAAAAAAAAGGTAAAAAAAAAAATACCTTTTTTGATTTATTTACTAACATAAACAAAATGCACCATCATGGCCAGAAAACAAAATAATTTATTATAATTTGTAATACAAAGATAACAAAACTCTTTAAAATACTTATTCACGTACAAAGTTATGATTTAATAAAAAATAATTTAAAAATACATACTTATTTTTCTATCTATTATAATTTAACATTTAATTAGATATCTGAGCTTGCCTTTTTTGGGACAGTCTCACTTTGTCACCCTGGATAGAGTGCCATGACATAATAGATCACAGCAACCTCAAACTCGTGGGCTCAAGTGATCCTCCTGCCTCAGTCTCCTGCGGAGCTGGGACAACAGGTACCCGCCACAATGCCTAGCTAGTTTTTTTTGTAGCGACAACATCTCACTGTTGCTGAGGCTAGTCTCAAACTCCTGAGCTTAGATGATCCACCTGCCTCAGCCTCCGAGTGCTAGGATTACAGGCGTGCGCCGCTGTGCTGGCCTGAGCTTGACTTTTTTTAGACTATCTTCTTTGCAAGGTAGAATTTTGAACAGGCATACTCTTAAATTTTGTGCCAAGGATTCTAGCTGTGACTGATTTTTGTTTTAATATTATTCATTGCAGAAAATCTCACTTCAGACAAATATGACATTGAGAACGAAAGAAGTATTTCTATTGCTTTTTTGGTAATATTTATAAATTCACCCTTGAGCGATAATCAAAAGGTTGTAATATCTGTTGTTGAATATTTTAATTGCAATCCTCTGTCATTTCTTCTTTCCATTAACTCTTCCTCTTCTGTAATATTTGTATTTGCTGACATACACACACTTATAGGGATTTCTCACCCAATCCAGAGATCTTATGTCAAGTGTAGGTGCAAGAAAACATTTTTCAAAATTTGTGCACAATAAATCTAAAGTTTGTAAAATTTGTTCAGTAAGATTTTTACCCCATTTACATCTATTCACTAGTAGACATTTCTACTGCATTTTCTCTTTTAATCCTTTCCTTCTAGAGCAATAATTTTTCTCTGAAAGCATTAAATTTATCTGTAGATGTGAGAATATTAATATTTTCATGATTTGCCTGAATATTCTTTTTTTTTTTTTTTTGAGACGAAGCCTCAAGCTATCCCCCTGGGTAGAGTGCCATGGCATCACAGCTCATAGCAACCTCCAACTCCTGGGCTCAAGCGAGTCTCCTGCCTCCGCCTCCCAAGTAGCTGGGACCACAG
>CAUYQV010196999.1:0-14223 GCA_963574575.1 Galagoides demidoff | reverse complement strand
CAGCTACTTGGGAGGCGGAGGCAGGAGACTCGCTTGAGCCCAGGAGTTGGAGGTTGCTATGAGCTGTGATGCCATGGCACTCTACCCAGGGGGATAGCTTGAGGCTCCGTCTCAAAAAAAAAAAAAAAAAAAAAAGAATTATTTTGAAATTGAAAAATTCAGAAACAGAAAAGAACAAAAAACATGAAGAAAGAACTAAAAATAGATTAAACTCCAAAAGAAAGAACAAAATTATATCACTGATGAAAACTAATTTTTTAGTTTCCCACAGGATAGATTCAACTGCAAATTTAATAGAAGATATGGAAAAGCAGGAAAACAAGAGAATGAGACTTTTTTAATTGATAGGAAGTTGAAATGGAAGACTGATAACAAGGAAAATGTGTGTAATTCATGTTCTTTAAGAAGAAAAATAATGTTTAAAAGTATAACCCAAGAAAATTTTCTGAACATGAAAGAGACCTGAATTTATACAGCTGAAGTTCATATGAGAAGATGCATTCTAGGATAAATCATAGTAATAAAATTGTATGACTGTAAAGATAACAGTAAAATTCTGAGGGTTGTCAGAAGGTTGTGACTTACAGAGATAAGAGAATTAGAGGGCAGCCTGTGGCTCAGTGAGTAGGGCACACTGGCTCCATATACTGAGGGTGACAGATTTGAACCCGGCCCCAGCCAAACTGCAGCAAAAAAATAGCCAGGCATTGTGGCAGGTGCTTGTAGGCTGAGGCAAGACAACCTCCTAAGCCCAGGAGTTGGAGGTTGCTGTGAGCTGTGACGTCACTATCGACGCTAAAAAAATGAGACTTTGTCTCAAAAAAAAAAAAAAGAATTTAGTTATCAGATTTCTCAAAAGCAACCTACAAAGCAAGACAGTAGAGTGGCATAAGAAAAGTAACTGCTGACCAAGTATTTTGTCCACAGCCAACTGTCCTTCGAGTATCAAGACTAAATAAAAACAATTTTAAACATGACTCCGAATACTGTCCCCACCTTTCCTAAGGAAACTCGTAAGAAATTAGCTTTATCTAAAAGATGTTTGGGAGGGCGGCCCAACATATCAGTCATTTTAATGAAATTTCTCTACCCACTCCAAAAACAAAGATTTTTTTAAATTGGCTCAAATACTTTATAACAACAGACCTCACAAAGGCTAAAATTAAAGGGACGGGCAAAGAAAAACCAGGCAAATAGAAACCACAAGTGAGCAAGATTAGCAGTACAAGATGTCAAACCAAAAATGCACTAAATAAGACAAAGGAAGAATTTATAGTGGTAAAAATCATGATTCACAACAAAGGTATAATGTATATACACCAAAAAACACAGCAGCAATCTGTGCAAAAATTCTAGGAAATGCAAGAAGAAATAAAAAGAAACACTAAAAATAGAAGACCTTGGCCTCAGCTCAGCGCCTGTAGCACAGTGTTTAGTATTTATGGTGCTGGCCACATGCATTGAGGCTGGCGCGTCTGAACCTGGCCTGGGGCCAGCTAAACAACAATGACAACCGCAACAAATAAATAGCTGGGCATTGTGGCGGACTCTTGTAGTCCCAGTTACTTGGGAGGCTGAGGCAAGAGAATCTCTTAAGCCCAAGAGTTTTAGGTTGCTGTGAGCTGTGATGCCATGGCACTCTACCAAGGGCAACATAGTGAGACTGTCTCAAAAAGAAAAACAAGACGACTTTGGCCTCTTCTCTTTGCCTACCTACCCCTGGCCATGGAAGCCCATCTTCTGTGGCAATTCTTGCTCTGTAACCCTGTATCTGCTCTTAGTCTACAAACCTATCTTTCTCTTCCTCAAGAAACTTTGTTCCATGCTTGCCTAAGTAAATAAATAGATAATAAATACGAAAGACTTTGACATAGTACAAGATAGGTATATTGGGTAAATAAGAACATAAAAGATCTTGGGACCTGGGCATGGTGACTCACGCCTTAAACCTAGCCCTGAGGCTGTTGGATTGCTTGAGCTCCTGAGTTCGAGACCAGCCAGAGCAAAAGTGAAATCCTATCTCTACTAAAAATAGAAAAACTGAGGCAAGAGGATCGCTTGAGCCCAAGAGTTGGAGGTGGTTGTGAGCTATGAGAACCATGACACTCTACCCAGGATGACAGCTTGAGACTCTATCTCAAAAAAAGAAAAAAAAAAAAAAAGATCTGAACAGCATAGTAAAGTAGATCTTCAGGCATGTCCCTAATGAGAATATACTGTGTTCAAACAAGGAATAATTCACAAAAATTGTTCATGTATTAAGAAAACTTCAGTAGACCAAAAAGGTAATATAATTACACGTGTGTGTGTGTGTGTGTGTGCACATAGAGCAAAAGGGCCCTGCTCTTTTATCCTGAAATTAAAGAACATTGTATGTTCACAGGAAACTTTTTACTAAAATGTTCAGCGCAGCTTTACTTTTATATATACTTTTTTGTTTGGTTGGTTGGTTTTGGTTTTTTTGTTTTTTGAGACCAAGTATCCCTCAGTTGCCCTGGGGTTGCGTGTTGTAGCATCATAGCTCACAGCAACCTCAAACACCTAGGCTCAAGCTGTCTTCTTGCCTCAGCTTCCCAAGTACCTGGGACTATAGGCACCCACCACAACGTCCAGCTATTTTTAGAGACAGGGTCTTGCCCAGGCTGGTCTTGAAGGGAATCCACCCATCTTGATCAGGCTCAGTGGCTCACACCTGTAATCTTGGCACTCTGGGAGGCTGGTGGTGCCCAGCCTCCAGCTCTACCTCTGACAGTCAAATCTAGATGAAGAAAGCATAAACTGATACATTGGTAAAGTGGAATATTACTCAGCAGTAAAAGCAGTGAACCATTCATACATGCAGTGACATGAATGAGCTCAGAAATACTACTCTGAGTGAAAGAAATTAGACACAGAAATGTCCATAAAGTTTTATTTTGATTATATTAAATCATAAATACATGCAAAATTAACCAATGTTGATAGAACTTAGAGGGAGGGGAGATTGGGAAAGTACCTGCAAAAGCTTTCTAGAGTAACAGAAAAGTACTGTATCTTGGTATGCTGTCAAAAATGTTCCTCAATTTTAAAAAGCTTAACCAATGCTGACAGAACTTGGGGGAGGGGAGATTGGGAAAGTACCACAGAAAGCCTTCTAGAGTAACAGAAAAGTCCTGTATTTTTTCTTTTTTCTTTTTTTTTTTTTTTTAGACAGTCTTACTCGGGCTGAGTTTGAACCCTCCAGCCTCAGTGTGTGTGGCCAGCACCCTACCTACTGAGCTACGGACGCTGCCAAAAGTCCTCTATCTTGATATGCATTCAAGAACGTAACTCAGTTTTAAAAAGCTTAACTGTTAGGTGAAAGGGAAAAGCAAACAACTTGCAGTTTCCAAAAAAGAATGATAATGGAAATATTTCACATCAGAGTCTTTGGAATGCATTAAGTACAGTGAGCAAAAGAAAATTCATAGCCTTATGTCAATGAAAATAAATTCCCAACTCAAAGTAAAATAACAAAGTAAAGTCCAAAGATAATGCAAAAAGAGCAAATGAAAATAAAAGTAGAAGTTAACAAGTTAAAGAACAGAAGAGCTATATATATTGTTGATGAATTAATCCTGGACCTATAGGGGAAGAAGATTCATAAAATACATAAATTACTAGCTAATTTAACCAAGGATGAAAAGAAGAAAGCACAGATACATAAAAGAAGGAATGACAAGGGAGAAATACATTATTACAGAGGAAAGTGACAAACTATTCAAAATTATTTTACATATCTCTATGCAAATAAAGTCCTAGATGAAAAGGATAATTTGGACTTGGGGCCTGTGGCTTAAGTGGCTAAGGCACCAGCCATATACACCAAGGTGGCGGGTTCGAATCCAGCCCAGGCCCGCCAAACAACAATGATCACTGCAACCAAAAAAATAGCCAGGCATTGTGGTGGGCACCTGTGGTCCCAGCTACTTGGGAGGCAAAGGCAGGAGACTTGCTTGAGCCCGGGAGTTGGAGGTTGCTGTGAGTTGTGATGCCACAGCATGATGTCACAGCACTCCACCCAGGGGGACAGCTTGAGGCTCTGTCTCAAAAAAAATGAAAAGAAAAGGATAATTTGGTGGGGAGATACAGATTAATAAAATTGACCTCATTAGAGAGTTTAAAAAACAAAAGAGACCAATTTCCACAGAAGAAATAGACATTTATCAAGAAACTTAGCCTATAATTATTAATGTACACTGCTAAGATTTGATTAAAAAAAAAAGAAAGAAACTTATCCTGTAGAATATCAGGCCTAAGTGGTTTCACAGGAGAATTCTGCCTGAGAGACCAGATAATTCCCCAATGCTGCTACAGGAATATGGCAAATGAAAAATTTTTTAATTATTTTTATAAAACAAGAATAATGCTCAGCTTTGCGCCTATAGCTCACTGAGTACACCGAGGCTGGCGAGTTCAAGCCCAGCCCAGGCCTGCCAAACAACAATGACAATTACAACAAAAAAATAGCCGGGCCTTGTGTCAGGCATCTGTAGTCCCAGCTACTTAGGAGGCTGAGGCAAGAAAATTGCCTAAGCCCAAGAGTTGGAGGTTGCTATGAGCTGGCACTCTACTGAATGCGACAAAGTGAAACTGTCTCTTAAAATAAATAAATAAAATAAAAATAATGCTCATTTCAAAAACTGATAGTTTTAAAATGATAATCACAAGTAAATTTTACATGTTCTACATGTATAATGCAAGACCCTAATATTACTGTATAATCTTTTATAGCATAATAAAAAAATACATCTTGATGTAAGGTTTATGTTAGAAATACACGGTCATTCATTTGGAGATTTATATAATTCACCATATTCATAGGTGTAAAGAGAAAAATCATGTTCTCTTTAGGAGAAAAAAAAAAAAACCCTGTGGCAAAATTCAATATTCCTAATAAAAACTTGTGAGAAAGTAGGATTGGATACTTCAACATAATTTTCTTTTCATTAATTCATACACATGGTCCTTAATCACAAAGTTAGATTCTTTCTTTTTTTTTTTTTTTTTTTTTTTTTTTTTTTGTAGAGACAGAGTCTCACCTTATCATCCTCAATAGAGTGCTGTGGTGTCACACAGCTCACAGCAACCTCCATGTTCTGGGCCTAGGCGATTCTCTTGCCTCAGCCTCCCAAGTAGCTGGGACCACAGGCTCCCGCCACAGTGCCCAGCTATTTTTTTGTTGTTGTTGCAATTTAGCTGGGGCCGGGTTCGAACTCACCACCCTCGGTATATGGGGCCAGTACCCTACTCACTGAGCCACAGGCACCACCCTAAAGTTAAATTCTTTTTTTTTTTTTTAGACAGAGCCTCAAGCTATCCCCCTGGGTAGAGTGCCATGGCATCATAGCTCACAGCAACCCAACTCCTGGGCTCAAGCAGTCTCCTGCCTCAGCCTCCCAAGTAGCTGGGACTACAGGCGCCCGCCACATCGCCCAGGCATTTTTTGGTTGCAGCCATCGTTGTTGTTTGGCGGGCCCGGGCTGGGGATTCGAACCTGCCACCTTAGGTGTATGTGGCTGGCGCCTTAGCCGCTTGAGCCACAGGCGCCAAGCCAAGTTAAATTCTTAATAAAAGATATCATGGGCAGGAACAAAATAAGGATGCCCATTTCTCCAGGATTTAAGATCATAAAGAAATATGAGCCCCCTAGAGGCATAACAATGAGGAAAGAAGAAATAAAAGTTTGCTGATAACCATTGTTTCACTGAAAAGCCCTAGAAAGTCAGTAACAGAACTACCTCAGAATAATTCATCAAGATAGGGAATAAAGGAATAAATCTTTATGTGCCCCCCCCAAAAAAAAACCCAGTTAAGACAATAGAAAACAATTACATTGGCTCAGCACCTGTGGCTCTAGTGGCTAAGGTACCAGCCACATACACATAAAGTGGCGGGTTCGAATCTATCCTGGCCCACCAAACAACAATGATGGCTGCAACTGAAAAATAGCCAGGCGTTGTGGCAAGTGCCTGTGGTCCCAGCTACTTGGGAGGTGGAGGCAGGAGACTCCTTTGAGCCCAGGAGTTGGAAGTTGCTGTGAGCTGTGATGCCACGGCACTCTACCAGGGGGATAGCTTGAGGCTCTGTCTCAAAAAAAAAAAAAAGAAAAGAAAAACATTTACAGTAGCAACAATAACACGATACAGGTTGAGCATCCCTGATTAAAACACCTGAAGTCCAAAATCCTCTAAAATTTGAAACTTTTTGATCATGGTGATGACACCACAGACCATGTGGGTGGCTGAGTTAGTAATACCTTTGCTGTTGGATGGCTCAAATGTGAACAAACTTTGTTTCAATCACAAAATTATTAAAGATAATTGCATAAAATTACCTTCAGGCTATGTGTGTAAGTTTGTATGAAGTATAAATGAGTTTTTAGATAGGATGTCACTCTGTTATTCACTAGAATATAATGGTAAAATCTCCTCCAACTCCCTAGCTCTGTCTACTTAGTAGCTTGGACTACAGGCATGCTCTACCAGGCCTGGCTAATTTTACTTTTTTTAAGGATGGGGTATTACCATGTTACTCAGGCTCAAGTGATCTTCCTACCTTGGCTGCCCAAAGTGCTGTAATTATAGGTGTGAGTCACCATGCCCAACACTTAAATGAATTTTGTATTTACAGTGAGGTCCCATCCCCAAGATATCTCATTATATATATGCAAATAATCCAAAATCTGAAACACTTCTGGTCCTAAGCATTTCAGATAGGGGAACACTCAGCTTATACTTAAATTTCCAAGGAATTGCTTTCAACAAAAAATAAAAAACTTAGGTGAAGCAAACTATAAAAAACATGCCTGAAAGACAGAGGTAAATTAAACAAATGGAAAGACATCCATGTGTTCTTTTTTTTTAAAGAGCCAGCATCTCACTTTGTCACTCTCAGAGTGCTATGGTGTCACAGCTCACAGCAACCTCCAGCTCTTGGGCTTAGGCGATTCTCTCGTCTCAGCCTCCCAAGTAGCTGGGACTATAGGCACCCACCACAACACCCAGCTATTTTTTGTTGCAGTTTGACCTGGGCTGGATTCAAAGCCACTACCTTTGGTATATGGGGCCAAAGCCCTACCCACTGAGCCATAGGCGCTGTCCCCATGTGTCCTTGATAAAGGTATCTCATCATCAAGATGTCACTTCTTCCTAAGTTAGTTAAAAAATTTAATGAGATCCTGGCTCGGCGCCTGTGGCTCAATCGGCTAAGGCACCAGCCACATACACCTAAAGTGGCAGGTTCGAATCCCCAGCCCGGGCCCGCGAAACAGCAATGTTGGCTGCAACCAAAAAAATGCCCAGGCGTTGTGGCAGGCGCCTGTGGTCCCAGCTACTTGGGAGGCTGAGGTGGGAGACTCCCTTGAGCCCAGGAGTTGGAGGTTGCTGTGAGCTGTGATGCCATGGCACTCTGGAGGATAGCTTGAGGCTCCGTCTCAAAAAAAAAAAAATTTAATGAGATCCTAATGAAAATACTGATAATTTTTTTGGTGTAGCACCAAACTAGTTAATATTGAAGTTTATTTGGAAAAATAAACATGCAAGAATATTAAAACATTAACTGTGAAGAACTTTGGGGGGAGGGGATTATAGCTGTACCACAGACCAAAATATACTTGAAATTTTCTATAATTCAAAAAGCAAGACATTGGCATGTGAATAGACAGGCCAGTGATATGGTATGATGTCCAGAAATAGCAATACTACATATGGAAACATAGTACTTAGAGTCATATGATATTTCTAGTCACTGAGACATAAATGGACATTTTACTTTTATAAATGATGTTTGTCTAACTAGATAGCCATTTGCTTTTTTTTTTTTTTTTTAAAGGCTGATTGAATGTGGCAGTGGGAATGGAGAAGGAACAAAGGAATCTAACTGGTTGTGATCATTTAGTTGTAAACACCAGTGTACTCTGACTAGCCAAACTAGGTAGCCATTTGGAAAAAAGATAATATTAAAGCCATTCTTCACACCATAAATAAGAATAAAGTTCAGACAGATCAGCGATCTAAATATAAAAATGTACATATAAAAAGGAAATATAAGTGAACTTATCTGTATGTGGTTTAGGGAAAAATTTTAACTCCAACTCATCAAGGTACAATGAAAGGAAGGGCTATTAAGTGCTGGGAGCCGTAGCTTAAGTCTGTAATCCTAGCACTCTTGGAGGCCAAGGCGGGTAGATTATTTGTGTTCACCAGTTCGAGACCAGCCTGAGCAAAAGTGAGACCTTGTCTTTACTAAAAATAGAAAAACTGAGGCAAGATGATTTGCTTGAACCCAAGAATTGGAAGTCACTGAGCTATGATGCCATGGCAGTCTTACTGAGCGACAGCTTGGGATTGTGTCTCAAAAAAAAAAAAAAAGTGCTGATAAGTTTTGTTGTAAAAATAATTTTTTTGAATTATATAGTTGTAGTGGCTCAACAGCTGTAATCCTAGCACTTCAGGAGGGCAAGGTGGAATCAGTTGAGGCCACTGAGTTTGAGATCAACCTGGGCAACAAAGCAAGACCCCGTTTCTATAAAAAAAAAAAATTAAAAATTAGCTAGGCATGGTAGCTCATACCTGTAGTCCCAGCTACTTGGGAGGCTGAGGCAGGAGGACTTCTTGAGCCCAAGAGGTGGACTACATCTCTGCATTCCAGCCCAAATGACATAGTGAGACCCTGTCTCAAAGTAAAAAAAATATATTAAATTGCATGGCAAAAAAATGAGCAAATCATATATTTTGCTGTATTTACAGTAAAGGGTAAATGTAAATTCCTTATTACGAAGAACTTTTTAAAAAAAACTTAAGACTAAAAACCCTAACCAAAAAAGGCCAAAGATAGGAACAGACAAATCACAACACACAAAAGAAGATACAAAGACTCAGTATAAAACCACACTAACCACCCAGATCTTGATTTTTAATATCAGCTTCTCGCTAGTAAAGACTAGAATTCTTTGGAGAAATTGTTGGTTTCAGGCCTAGAATAGCACAAATATAAAAGGAGCCTGGAATATCTTGATTTGCCAGAAAGTTCACATGTTGATGGTAGCCTGTAAAAGGCATAGGAACAAGTTCAGGGAGATCTAATGGCAGAATCTGGGATATTTTGAGCCCCAAAATAATAATAGTGATGAATTATAAATCACTGGGGAAAAATAGGAGCTTAGTGAATTCATACTGATAATGAATACGTAGAGAAGTGGGTAGATAAAGGTGGTGATGGTAGGATTTCCTGCTAACTGGTTAAAAAAGAAAAAGTACTAGAATTGGGAAATCATTTGCAGCCATCACAGTAATACTTGGTTTGGCAGAAGTTATCATTAGATGTTAAATTAAGGAATAGAGGTGGGATTTCAATGACAAACAATATTCTTATGTTTTAAAGTGTCTTTGCAAGATTGTTTACTGCTTGCCATGAAAAATACAATAAATACACATACAATGGAAAAACTGGACCATGCCTTGGCAGAGTAATAAAGATTAATACCACCAGTGGGGGCAGATAGACATCTTGGACTTTTGGATACAATAACATGGGAAGGATGCACGTCATGTATGTAGCATTGGGGCGCATAACCTGAATCTACTAAGGAAATAGTCACATGAACCCCAAATGAGAAACATTTTGTTAAGGAAGAAGCCTCCTTGTGGTGGTAGACCTGTAGTTTTAGCTACTTGGGAGGCTGAGACAGGAGGATTACTTGAGCCCAGGAGGTTGAGGCCAGGCTGGACAACATAACAAGACCACCCTGTCTTTCAAAAATAATAGTCTTTCAGATTTTATGAAACTGTAAATGTGATTCAGGACTGGAAGGAGGAAATACTATAAAGACATTGAGTCAGTATAATTATGGGTAGTAAATTAGGGGAAAGTATCATATTGTTATATTTCCTCAAACTGATTATCTGTGATCTGGTTGTGAGGAAATACTTATATTCTTGGGAAATGCACATTGAAGTATTTCTTACCATCAAATGGTTCAGAAAAACTATATATTTAAGGAAGAAAAAGTGGGCTCCCCCCCTAGCTCAATGGTTAGAGCACCAGCCCCATGCACTGGGGCTGAAAGGTATGAACTTACCAGGGCCTGCTAAACCAAAAAAATAAATCAAGAAGAAAAGAACCACATGGGATGAAATTTTAGTAAATTGGTGAATCCAGCTTGGCGCCAGCCACATACACCAGAGTTGGGGGTTTGAATCCAGCCCAGGCCCACCAAACAACAATAGCTGCAACCAAAAAAAAAAAAAAATAGATGGGCGCCTGTAACCCCAGCTACTTGGGAGGTGGAGGCAGAAGAATCGATTGAGCCCAGGAGTTGGAGGTTGCTGTGATGTTGCTGTGAGCTGTGATGTCACAACACTCTACCCAGGGTGACAGCTTGAGGCTCTGTCTCCAAAAAAAATTAAATAAATAAATAAATTGGTGAATCTGAGTAGAGTACTACTTTTCCAACTTTCCAAAGTGTGAATTTATTTCCACATAGAAAGTTTTTTTAAAATGACTACAGTGCAGTTTGGCACCTATAGCTCAGCGGCTAGGGTGCCAGCTACATACACCAGAGCTGGCAGGTTCAAACCCAGCCGGACCTCCCAAGCAACAATGACAACTACAACCAAAAAATAGCCGAGCATTGTGGTGGGCACCTGTAGTCCCAGCTACTTGGGAGGCTGAAGCAAGAGAGTCTCTCAATCTCTGCTGTGAGCTGTGATGCTACGGCACTCTACCGAGGGTAACATACTGAGACTCCTGTCTCAAAAAAAAAATGACTACAGTGACATACCATTTTTCATCATCATTTTGGCAAAAATTTCAACACTTGACAGTACATTCTTAGAGGCTCTAGAGAAATGAATAATCTCAATATTGCCAGTATACAAATGGCAACATTTCTTTTGGAGGGGAGTTTGGCATTACCTAGTAACTAAATTACATACATGGTTTCCTCTTACCCAGTGATCCCACTTCTAAAGGTATACTGTACATTAAGTTCATTGCAGCATATTTGTAATTGCAAAATTTGAAAATTAAATGTCCAAACCAGAGATTGGTTAAACAAACACACACATTGGAGTACGGTGCAGCTACAAAAAGAATATTGAAGATGTCTCTTCACTGAAATGGAGTGATTTCCAGGATTTATTTCTAAATTAATAAGAACAAAAGATAGGAATATAGTGTGTGCCCTTTCATGTAATCAAGAAGGAATAAGAAAAGATATATATATGTTTAGTTTTTCAAAACTTAAGAGAAGACAGAACCAGAAGGTGATAAAGTTGGTTACCCACCTACAAGAGTGGGTGGTAAGGCAGAGAAGGCAATGACATTTGAGTTATGCCTTTCCGTATAGTTATTTTTGCAAGCATGATCTTCAAGATAGTCTCCAAAAAAAAAAAATTCAATAAGGATGATGGAAGAGACTAAAAACCCAAAGCAAATCAAACCAAACCAAACTTATTTGAAATCAGTAAAATAGCCACATTGAAGGAGGGGAAAATAAATAACCTAGGTATACTCTGTCCTCAGTCTGGGGAGAGGTGACTGCAGAGAAATACTGATTTGTAGTGGTACAGATGTGGTGCTTTGATTCAAATGTATTAAAGGACATATCAAGTAGATACGTTGATTTTGTTGTGAGTCAGTATTTTCACTGTGAAAGAAAAGACAAATAATGATGTGGGAAAGTTAGGAAAAAAGTTAACGTGGGAATGACTGGAATTGGAGTTTCAATGTGAACTCGCAATTTTCTAAAATACATGTATGTATGTCACATACATGGGTGTATGTTCTTACTCTGTCCAGTGAAGAGGCCAAAAAGCAAAGAGATACCCAACAGCAATAAGCATATGGAGCACCTAGGTCTTTATTTCTAAAATCATACTCCACTTAAACCAGAGCTCTTTGGAGAAATTTTTGATTCCAAGGCTGGGACAGAGAAATGATTGTAAGTGTAGAATATCTTGTTATGCCAGAAAGTAAGGAATTGCTTAAAAAAAAAAAAAAAAGATAAGGCATGGCAGAATGACACAGGAGTCAGCTTGAAGGGCCTCCCACGGGCCCAGTTTGGGACTGTACTGAAAAAATTAAGGACAATAATGAAGAGTATAAATCCATGAGTTGAGTTGATACCCACAATAGTTACATACAAGGAGGGCTGTTCCGTGCAGAAAAATACTGAGTAATGAATATGGAGGGAATGAGGCCAGGCGTGGTGGTTCATACCTATAATTCTAGCAGTCTGGGAGGCCAAGGCTGACGGATCACTTGAGCTTACAAGTTTAAGACACCTAGCCGGGGGTTGTGGCAGGCACCTATAGTTCCAGCTACTCAGGAGGCTGAGGCAGGGGAATCACTTAAGCCCAAGAGTTTGAGGTTGCTGTGAGCTATTACACCACATTACTTTACCAAGGGCAACAAAGTGAGACTCTTGTCTCAAAAAAAAAAAAAAAAAATCATATATGGAGGGAATGCTGGGGTTAGAAAATCATCATAGTTAAAAACTGGGCAAATATCATCATTGGATGTTAAATCTGCAGTCAAATTCTCATGAGCAGAGTATTCGCATGGTCTGCATCTCCCCATAGATTGCTTATTAAAAGAAGGACAACAGTAAAAGTACAGTGAAGAAACCAAACCAGACCTAGACCAAATAAGATGACCAGTAAGGGACAAATGGACGTCATGCCTCTGGATTTGATACCCTGAGGAAGACAGCATCAATTAGGTAGTACAACTTGAAAGTAATCATCAGAAAACCCCAAACCCAAAATGAGGAAATTCTTGTATTTTCAAAAAAGGGAAGAAATCTGTGCAGAAGAATTGCAAATAATTGATATAAATACTCTGCTGTCAGGGAGGGAAGCGTAACTCCTTGCTCCTTAATTGTGGGCTACACTTAGTCACTTTCTTCCAAAGAGATAGAGGACAGGAGGGATGAAGGGTAACTTCACAGTGAAGAAACCTGATAAACAACCTCAACCAGGTGATCAAGGCAAACAGCAACAGTGATAAGTCATGTTGTTAGTATATATCCTTGATTACGATGTGATACTTTATCTCTGTGATGTACCTCCCCAAAACAGCTCAATCATGAGGATACTATCAGACAAATACCAGTAGAAGTAGTCGATGAAACATCTGACCAATATTCTTCAAAACTATCAAGGTCATGAAAACCATGATGACTTATGTAATAACAAAGGCTCACATGTGAAGACTTGTGATAACTAAATGTAAAATAGCATCTTGGAATAGAAAGAGGATATTAGTTAAAAATAAAAGAAATTTTAATAAAGGATAAATTTTAGGTAATGACAATGTATATGTTAGTATTATTTCACTGTAACAAATATAAGATGGTGGGGAAACTGGAGTATATGGGGGGGGTCTGTACTATATTTTAAGTTTTTATGTAAATCTATAACTTCTCAAAAAGTTAGAGTTTTGTTGTTTTAGGGAAAGGACTGCATTCTTAACAGATGTTAACGAAGACAAAGTCTCCTTCCAAATTTAAGGACTGTAGGACAAGACAAATGAAATATGTAGTCCTGAGCTGGAAAAAAAAGTCTCAGAAGGTTTTATTTGGTCAGTTGACAAAACAGGAAATTCTGAGGGACAGATTAGATGAAAATATTACACTAGGCCAGGAGCAGTGGCTCATGGTGGCCTGTAATCCTAGCACTCTGGAAGGCCAAGGTGGGCAGATCTTGTGAGCTCACGGGTTTGATACCAGCCTGAGCCAGAGCGAGACCTCATCTCTTAAAAATAGCCGAGCATTGTGGCAGGCACCTGTAGTCCCAGCTATTTGGGAGGCTGAGGCAAGAGAATCAGCCTGAGCCCAGGGTAGCTGGACCATAGCACCACAGCACTCTACTAGGGATGACAAAGTGAGACTCTGTAGCCACAAAAAAAAAATAAATAACGTATTGCACTAATGTTAAATTTCTTGAAGGTAACTGCTGACCTGTGATTATGTAACAGCCTGTCCCTATTATAAGGAGCGGCACAGTTATCGACTGGAGTGGTTTGTCTCCCAAGGGACATTTGGCAATGTCTAGAGGCATTTTTGGTTGTCCTTTGGGGGGGGGGGGGGGGGGCGGGGGGGGGGCGCGGGGGACGGCGAGGGGGGTCCTGGGGGCGGGGGCGGGCGCGGGTCGGGGGGGGGGGGGGGCGGCCGCGGGGTGAGGGGGCGGCGAGGGGTGTCGG